>PVIY010031762.1:0-24115 GCA_004026745.1 Myrmecophaga tridactyla | reverse complement strand
ATGTCCCCAACCATGACACTCCAGAAAAATAAAAAGGAAAAAACCTCATATATCTATACTCCTTAACCCTCCCACTCATTGACCCACAGTATTTCAGTCTACCTATTTTTTACACTTTATCTCCCCCTATTATTTATTTTTTTTGCTCATCTGTCCATGCATGGATAAAAGGAACATCAGACACAAGGTTTCACAATCACACAGTCACAATGTAAAAAATCATGCAATGCTAGGAAAATGCCTGAAGTTTAGCAAACACTTAGACACTGGCGTCTCTGCTCTTTGCCTGCCCCTCAGCCACCCATTTTACCCCCCACAACAGAGGACCTCAAATTTAACACATGGTCGTCCCCTTTAAAGTAAAGAATATTTCGAATGCCTCCGTGCTATACTGAAATGAACTGGATAAATAATACACCTTATCTTCACATGTACTTTTAGAAAAGTTAACCTGATGCTCTTATAGTGATTTCTGGAGAAATAAAAGACAAGTGATTTTATAATATATTGCAGTATGTAAATACTCAGACAACAAAATTTCAGACACTTACTCTTGCTCACAATGACAAATGTGAATTTTCAGTAAGGTAGCATTCATTTGAACGTGGCTCACACTCTTCCCTCATATTTAAATTTTAATAAGGGCTAAGAAAATACATTTTTATATATATGTCAACTCACTGAGATACAAACATAACAAATACCAGCCGACACAGGCATTATTTTTTTATCACTGGGTTAAAGACCAGAAGTGTTTTTACCATCTGTAATGTGGCTCTGAAATGATGAGCAACTCTTGGAAAATCCCAAACAAAACAAAGTAGAACCATCCCTTCAGCTCAGACAGCACTGCACTTTTGGAAGATTCTTTCTATATTAAAACTGTGCAAAAGAAATTGTGTTCATATGTAAAGCCGAGTTAGAGTCTAGTGTCAGATAATTACCGACAGAGGGATAAGGGATGATCCTTAGTTGCTTAGGACTTTCTTGAATGATTGTGTCCCCCCGGCTGTGGACACGAACGCCTCCTCTCCACAGATTTCCATGACGTATGTGGAGACGATTCTGCTTCCAGAGATGCCCTATGCTAGATACTCTCCCCTGATATCTGGCCTCATGTCCCACTGGCTTGAGCAACTTCAGCCCAGGCCTGGCTCCAGGCAGCCTCACCTGTGGACTTCCTGGTTCTGCCCCTATGAGGTCCCCACTCCTGTGAATCTGGACGTGGCGGTTGCTGGACCAGCCAGCTAGATTATAGCCATGGCCATGGGTGGGGTGGCAGCCAGCACCCCTATTTGTTAGTTCCTTACTGGTCTGAGACCAGCCTTGCCACCTCCCCATGTGACCTCACAGCTGGGAGATTTGACTTGTGTCGTCTAACTCCAGCCCAGCCCCCTTCACCAGAGGTTCGCTTATGAAGCTGTTTCCCCTCTCTCAGACTCAGCTTTCCCGTCTTTTAAATGGGCACTTGGTGACCCCAACTCATGTGAGTGGGATGTGAGTGGGAACTAAATAAGGCAGTCAGCAAATATCAGCTCCCTTTTCTGTTCACAGCTTTCCTCCTCTATTTATTAAAAAATAAAATAAAATAAATAAATGCTTGAATTCTAGCATATTGTAGATCCACAGTTCTTAAATTCAGTGTGCACTGTCCAATACGTTTTTCACTTATTATAGGTGGCTATTTAAATTTAAATGAATTAACATGACATGGAACTTAAAAGTCCTCAAGCACGCTGGCCACATTTCAAATGCTCAGTAGCCACATATTGCTGGTGACTGTCGTATTAGACAGTGCAGATGCAGAGCATTTCTGTCATTCCAGAAAGTTCTATTGGACGTCATTGATGCTAAGCTTCTGTCAAAAGTTAAATCAACAGCTCACAGTCTTTTTTCCAGAACTGTAGCTCTCACTAGTAAGCCACTGATTCAATTCACTTTTACATGTGTGCAGTGAAAAGCTTGCTTACATTGTCTGCTGGTTTGAAATTGTTATGTTCCCCCAAAAGCCATGTCCTTTAATCCTGAATCAATATTGAAGGGTGAAAACCCTCTGATTAGATTGTTTTCATGGAGACTGACCCACCTAATTGTGGGTATCACCCTTTGATCAGATTACTTCCAAGGAGATGTGACACATCCACTGTGGGTGTGACCTTTTGATTAGATGGAGATTTGTTTCCACCCATTCAGAGTGGTTCTTGATTAGTTTACTGGACTCCTTTAAAATGGGAGACATTTTGGGGAAAACGTAGTTGCTTCAGAGCCAACAGAGACATAGACATTTGAAGATGTTTGGAGTGCCCACAGAGAGAGCAGCTGCCTAGACATATACGTTTGGAGATGCAGAGTCCAGTAGACAGCGCCAGGTGCCTTCCCATGAGATGCCAGGCAAGCCAGAACCCAGAGTTGTATCCCAGAGGAGTTAAGTGAAGGCCCACAGAGGCAACCACTGGCATCAGAAGCTGGAAGCAATGGAATCAGGAACAAGGACCAGCAAACACCAGCCATGTGCCTTCCCGGGTGACAGACATCGGCCTTTCTTTTTTTTTTTTCACATAGGCAGGCACCAGGAATTGAACCTAGGTCTCCAGCATGGCAGGTGAGAACTCTGCCTGCTGAGCCACCGTGGCCTGCCCCATTGGCCTTTCTTGATTCAAATATCTTTCTCTGGTTGCCTTAGTTTGGAGAATTTTATGGCCTTAGAACTGTAAACTTGTAACTTAATAAATTCCCCTTTTAGAAGCTGTTCTGTTTCTGGTATATTGCATTCCAGCAGTGTATTAGTTAGGGTTCTCTAGAGAAACAAAATCAACAGGAAATATTTGTAAACATAAATTTTATAGAAGTGTCTCATGTAACCATGAGAACATACAGTCCAAAATCTGTAGGGCAGGCTGTGAAGCTGACGGTTCTGATGGAGGGTCTAGACAAACTCCACAGGAGAGGCTCACAGGCTGAAGCAGGAAGAGAGCCTGTATCTTCTGAATCCTCCTTAAAAGGCTTCCAGTGATTAGATTGAGCATCACTCATTAAAGAAGACACTTCCCTTGGTTGATGACAAATAGAATCAGCTGTGCATGTAGCTGACATGATCATGATTTAAATCTATGAAATGTCCTCATAGCAAAAGACAGGACAGCACTTGCCCAACCAGACAAACAGGTATCACCACCTGGCCAACATGACACATGAACCTGACCATGACAGTCCACCCCTTCTCAACCTGGCAGCTATGCATATCAGCTGCTTCTGGATGAAGGGGAACATGGTTAGACCAGAGAATTTCACAAGCATATGCCCATTCCTGCACTTCATTTGCTGTGAAGTGTGTTCCTTGATCAGAAGCAATGCTGTGTGGAATACCATGATGATGCATAAGGCATTCTGTAAGCCCATGGATGGTAATTTTGGCAGAAGCATTGCATGCAGGGAAAGCAAACCCATATCCAGAATATGTGTCTATTCCAGTTAGAACAAATCGCTGCCCCTTCATGAAGGGAGTGGTCCAATGTAGTCAACCTGACACCATGTAGCCGGCTGGTCACCTCAGGGAATGGTGCCATATCAAGGATTCAGTGTGTGTCTCTGCTGCTGGCAGATTGGGCACTCAGCAGTGGCTGTAGACAAGTCAGCCTTGGTGAGTGGAAGTCCATGTTGCTGAGCCCATTCATAACCTCCATCCCTACCACCATGACCACTTTGTTCATGAGCCCACTGGGCAATGACAGGAGTTGCTGGGGAAAGAGGCTGACAGGTATCCACAGAATGGGTCATTTATACACTTGATTATTAAAACCTTCCTCTGCTGAAGTCACCCTCTGGTGTGCATTCACATGGGACACAAATATCATCATGTTTTTAGCCTACTCAGAAAGGTCTATCCACACACCTCTTCCCCAGACTTCTTTGTCACCAATTTTCCAATTATGGTCTTTCCAAGTCCCTGACCATCCAGCTAAATCATTAGCAAAAGCCCATGAGTCAGTATATAAACACACCTCTAGGCAGTTCTCCTTCCAAGAAAAATGAACAATCAGGTGCACTGCTCAAAGTCCTGCCCAGTGGGAGGATTTCACCTCACCACTGTCCTTCAAGGACACCTAGAACAAGGTTGTAGTGCTACAACTGTCCATTTTCGGATGGTACCTGCATATCGTGCTGAACCATCTGTAAACCAGGCCCAAGTTTTCTCTTCCTCAGTCAATTCACTGTAAGGAACTCCCCAAGAGGCCATAGCTCTGGTCTGGAAAAGAGAAGGTAATGTGGCAGGAATGGAGACCATGGGCATTTGGGCAACTTCCTCATGTAACTTACTTGTGCCTTCAAGACCTGCTCTGGCCCTATCTTGTAAATACAATTTCCATTTTATGATGGAATGCTGCTGCACACACCCAACTTTATGGTTTGGTGGGTCAGACAACACCCACCTCATGATAGGTAACTTGGGTCTCATGGTAACTTGGTGGCCCATGGTTAAGCGTTCAGTCTCTACTAAGGCCCAGTAGCAGGCCAAATGCTGTCTCTCAAAAGGAGAGTAGTGATTTGCAGCAGACGATAAGGCTTTGCTTCAAAATCCTAAGGGTCTGCATTGTGATTCTCCTATAGGGGCCTGCCAAAGGCTCCAAATAGCATCTCTATTTGCCACTGACACTTCCAGCACCATTGGATCTACTGGATCATATGGTCCAAGTGGCAGAGCAGCTAGTACAGCAGCCTGGAGCTGTCTCAGAGCCTCCTCTTGTTCAGGTCTCCATTCAAAATTAGCAGCTTTTCTGGTCACTTGATAAATAGGCCAGAGTAGCACACCCAAATGAAGAATATATTGTCACCAAAATCTGAAGAGAACAACTAGGCATTGTGCCTCTTTCTTGGTTGTAAGAGGGGCCAGATGTAGCAACTTTTCCTTTACCTTAGAAGGGATATCTTGACATGCCCCACACCACTGGACACCTAGAAATTTCACTGAAGTGGAAGGCCCATGTATTTTTGTTGGATTTATCTCCCATCCTCTGACACACAAATGCCTTACCAGTAAGTGTACAGTGGTTGCTACTTCTTGCTCACTAGGTCCGACCAACATGATATCATCAATATAATGAACCAGTGTGATGTCTTGTGGGAGGGAGAAATGATCAAGGTCCTTGTGGACAAGATTATGACATAGGGCTGGAGAGTTGATATACCCCTGAGGTAGGACAGTGAAAGTATATTGCTGACCTTGCCAGCTGAAAGCAAACTGTTTCTGGTGGTCCTTACTAACAGCTATTGAGAAAAAAGCATTGGCCAGATCAAAGGCTGCATACCAGGTACCAAGGGATGTATTGATTTGCTCAAGCAATGATACCACATCTGAAATAGCAGCTGCAATTCGAGTTACCACCTAGTTGAGTTTATGATAATCCACTGTCATCCTCCAAGACCCATCTGTTTTCTGCACAGGCCAAACAGGAGAGTTGAACGGGGATGTGGTGGGAATCACCACCCCTGCATCCTTCAAGTCCTTAAGAGTGGCAGTAATCACTGCAATCCCTCCAGGAATCCAGTATTGCTTCTGATTTACTCTTTTGCTAGGTAGGGGCAGTTCTAGTGGCTTCCACTTGGCTTTTCCCACCATAATAGCCCTCACTGCATGAGTTAGAGAGCCAATGTGAGGATTCTGCCAGTTGCTCAGTATGTCTTTTCCAATTACACATTCTGAAACTGGGGAAATAACTACAGAATGGGTCCGGGGCCCCACTGGACCCACTGTGAGACAGATCTGAGCTAAAACTCCACCTGACCTCCATAAGCCCCCACTCTGACTGGTGGACCAGAGTATGTTTTGGGTCCCCTGGAATTAATGTCACTTTTGAACCACTGTCTAATAATCCCAGAAATATCTGATCATTTCCTTTTCTAATACACAGTTACCCTGGTTAAAGGCTGTCGGTCTCCTTGGGAAAGGCTTGAAGGAAGATTAACAGTATAGATTTCTGGCAGTAACAGGGTTCTCCCCCAAAAGGACCTGGCCTCCCCTTCATTCAAGGGGCTCTGGGTCTGTAAACTGTCTCAAGTCTGGAAATTGATTAAGGGGCCGTGACTCTGTGTTTTTGTAATTCAAGTTAGACTTCTGTTCACTTGACCTAGAATTCTTTTGTTTTACAGTTCAAACAAGAATTTAGTAGACTGCCCATGTATTGTATTTCTAGGTACTCTATGATTTACAAGCCAATGCCAGAAATCTCTGAGAGTCATATAATTTTGACTACTGCTTTGAATTTGCTGTCTATTATAACAGCCATGTCCACCATGTCTTTGGTGATTAAGTGCTGCCACCTGGCTTCTGCCAATTCAGGATCCCATCACCCCATTGTGTTTAAGGATTCCAGCTCAGTGACAGCAGTTTCTACAGTAATATCTGACCTACAGAGAAGTAAAACTGCAGAGCTCTTCAGGGATGATGGTGCTAGTCTCACAAATTTATTTCTCACTGTTCTGGTAAAAGTTTCACCCTCCAGACATTCCTGGGGTGTAAGAGCAGGCTTTGCATGATAAATCCACTCTAACACTCCAATGTCTCTAAGCCTTTGGATCCCCTCATCTACATTATACCAGTACAATTCTGGCATTCCAACCTCAGGTAATATCAGCCATCTTTTGATTCATGTTTCAGCCAACCATCCAAACAAACTGTTAATGCCTTTTCTAACCCCTTATGCTATAACATTACATGCAGAATCTCTGCTTAGTGGGCCTGTATCAATAAATTCAGTCTGATCCAGTCTTATATTCCTCCCACCATTATACCACACCCTTAAAATCCATTGCCACACGTACTCCCCTGATTTCTGTCTATATAAATTGGAAAACTCACACAGTTCTTTTGGAGTATAACATACCTCCTTGTGTTGGTTTGAAAGGATGTATGTCCCTTAGAAAAGCCATGTTTTAATCAAAATCCCATTTCATAAAGGTAGAATAATCCCTATTCAATACTGTATGTTTGAAACTGTAATCAGATCATCTCCCTGGAGATGTGATTTAATCAAGAGTGGTTGTTAAGATGGATTAGGTGACGACATGTCTCCACCCATTTGGGTGGGCCTTGATAAGTTTCTGGAGTCCTATAAAAGAGGAAACATTTTGGAGAATGAAAGAGATTCAGAGACCAGAGCAGAACAACATAGCCACAAGAAGCAGAGTCCACCAGCCAGCAATCTTTGGAGATGAAGAAGGAAAATGCCTCCCGGGGAGCTTCATGAAACAGGAAACCAGGAGAAGAAGCTAGCAGATGACACTGTGTTCGCCATGTGCCCTTCCAGATGAGAGAGAAACCCTGACCATGTTCACCATGTGCCTTTCCAGATGACAGAGAAACTCTGACTGTGTGCGCCATGTGCCTTCTCACTGGAGAGAAACCCTGAACTTCATCGACCTTCTTGAACCAAGGTATCGTTCCCTAAATGCCTTTGATTGGACATTTCCACAGACTTGTTGTAATTGGGACATTTTCTTGGCCTTAGAACTGTAAGCTAGCAGCTGATTAAATCCCCCTTTTTAAAAACCATTCCATTTCTGGTATATTACATTCCAGCAGCTAGCAAACTAGAACACTCTTCACGTGTGATACTTTGCATCTCACCTTTAGGGGCCCATTGGGCCTTTAGTTTTAGGTCTGGAAGAAATGAGGGGTGCTGAGGGTGGGTCATGAAAAAGAATTACAAGTATCTTCCAAGCCATTTACTTCAGGGCATTCATTTGCAGTTTCATCTGGCAAAACAGGATTAATCACTCTAGGGCTAATCTTTTCCGATGGAGGTTGGGTGGCCAACACCTCAAGGCAGGCTGGAGGTGTGGCAGCTATGTTCTCAGGGTAGGCTATTACAGAATTATCTAGAGAAGACTCAGCATGACCTAGGGTTTCAACCTCACCCCTGACATCATTATCAATCCATATGCCACCATCCCATTTTTCAAGGTCCCACACCTTTTGAATTAATGCCCTCAACTTCAATGGCAGACACCATGCAAGATTAAGATTTCAGTTTATGTTGTAAAGCTGCTATTCTAACAATAAGATTCTAAGTCTGATTTTCAGAGATCTCAAGTCTGTGGCAACAGGAAAAAAGATTTTCCTTCAGGGCACTTATAAAAACATCTACATCTGTCTGACAGTGCTTAATCTTCTTGTTTGAAACCTTAAGCCCATCCCTTTCATGCATTAATGTATATAGTGTATCTAACGACAACCAGCCAATATCTCTATACCTCCTATTTCCACAGAACTCTGTAAAGGTGTCAAAAACATTATCCTCCAGAGCCTGGCTTCATACAAGTGACGCATTAGAAGAATCGAATGGTGATATTTTGACTGTCTTTTTTGCCAACTCACTCCATGGATTGGCAACATCATTCTGATTATGGGAATCAGAGTGCTTAGTGCCTTTGAATCCAGTCAATTTAGAAAACCATTCATTAAACCCCATTTTTAAGATTCTGTTTCTTAGGAACCACTCTTAGTACTAAGTTGTATTAGTTAGGGTTCTCTAGAGAAACAAAATCAACAGGAAATATTCGTAAACATAAAATTTATAAAAGTGTCTCACAGAACTGTGGGAACATACAGTCCAAAATCTGCAGGGCAGGCTGTGAAGCTGATGATTCCGATGAAGGATCTAGACGAACTCCACAGGAGAGGCTCACTGGCCGAAGCAGGAAGAGAGCCTGTCTCTTCTGAATCCTCCTTAAAAGGCTTCCAGTGATTAGATGAAGCATCACTCATTAAAGAAGACACTCCCCTTGGCTGATTACAAATGGAATCAGCTGTGAATGTAGCTGACGTGATCATGATTTAATTGTGTGAAATGTCCTCATTGCAACAGACAGGGCAGCACTTGCCCAACCAGACAAACAGGTACCACCACCTGGCCAAGTTGACACGTGAACCTGACCATGACATGCAGCATTTAGCAAACCAAAACACACTGCCACGATCTCAACCAAAAACCTGATTCCGTTGGGCATGTAAACACAAAATATGAGTGAAGGCCTTGCTACAGTTCCAAGTCCTGACCATGATCTAGGACGAACACAGATCAAAGTTCTGTTTGAGTTTCTAAATCCCACATGAATGAAGACATCACCCTTCACCATGTGGGAGAAAAACAAAGTTGGGGCTTGATTTCCACCACCCAAAACGTGGGTTAAGGACCTCAATGCAAAAGGTAAAACAGAAATAGAAGAAAATACAGGGAAATAGCCTTGTGCCCTAGGGGCAGAAGACAAACTCAAAATAAAAATTCAAAAACGAAAATTCTAAGGCCATAACAATCTGGTGAATTTGATTATATCAAAGAACCCCATGGAGCAGCTGGCAAAATTTGGTCAAACTTGGCCTTCTCCTCCTGGATATATATTCTGGGGATTTTCTCACATAGCCTACACAGGGCATGGAGAAGAATGCCCAGTGCAGCGCCATCTGGAGAGGTGGGAAGCTGGGGGCCAGCCCTGGCACCCACCTCTGGGGAGTGGATGGGAGACCCCACAGAATGGAGAGACGCAATGATGGATCTGCACCATGGTGCTGAATGACGAAGGTAGAAGCAGAATGAGATCGACAACCCACACCATTATTCTAAATGCAAAATAGATAAGGAAATTCACATTTTGCAAGAACACTACAAACAAGAAGATACATGTCAATCACATTGGAGTCACTGCCTACGGGGCAGATGGAAATGGAAATGAAAGGGGAGAAAATCCACTTCTACCCCAGCCCCAATCCTGCTCAGTCCTCACAAGGCACCCACATGTCAAAATTAACAACCACCCACATAACGGCCTTCAAGAAATTATCATTTAACTCAGAGGTCAGCAAATCCTTTGGGTCAAGTTTGCCTATTGACTTGGGAGTCCCTAATGTTTGGCACAGTATCCGGGGTTTCCCTGGTGGTAAAGTTTAATAGTTCCATGTTTTTTCTCTTATCTCTCAAAGGACTTTGCCAATACTTTTTAATTATCTGCTCAATATACTCTGGGATGAAAATGTTTCAGGCTTTGCAGGCCACAGGGTCTGTTGCAGCTACTCCTCTCACCTTCCTATAAGGACACCAGTCATGTTGGATTAAGGGCCCATCCTCTCCCAGGGTAACCACATTTTTAAAAAACATTTTTTATTGTGAAATATTACATATAAAAAAAAACCCCAATACATTTCAAAGCACACTGCAACAATTAGTTATAGAATAGATTTCAGAGTTTGGTATGGGTTACAGTTCTACAACTTTAGGCTTTTCCTTCTAGCTGCCCCAAGATACTGGAGACTAAAAGAAATATCAATATAATGATTCAGTGATCATACTTATTTGTTAAATCCTATCTTCTTTGTTATGACTCCTCCTTCTCCTTCAATCCTTCTCTAAAGGGAACAAAGGGCTATGGGATAATTGGGGATAATTGGGCTATGACCACTCTAACTTTTTCATGTTGGAAAGGGCTGGCAATAAAATGGGATTGGGGATGGACATAGTTGATGTCCTGGAGAGACTGGCTCCTCTAGGTTTCAGTCCTCATCTGGCCTAGGAACTCATCTGGAGGTTGCAGGTTTCTGGAAAATAATCTCAGTATGTGAAATTTTTGTAGAGTCTCAGTTAGAGCCCCAGGTGTTCTTCAGGGTTGACAGGAGTGGCAAACCATGATAAGCAGCAATATCTGCTGAAGTTTGCGTAAGAGTAGCCTCCCGAATAGCATCTCAACTCCCTTTGAACTCTCTTAGCCACTGATACCTTAATTGTTACAATTCTTTTCTCTGTTTTGGTCAGGAAGACATTGCTAATCCCACGGTGCCAGGGCCAGACGCATCCCTGGGAGTCATATTCCATGTTGCCCGGGAGACTTTCACCCCGGATGTCGTGTCCCATGTAGGGAGTAGGGTAATGATTTCACTTGTGCAGTTGGGCTTAGAGAAGGAGAGGTCACATCTGAGCAACAAAAGAGGTTTTCTGGAAGTAACTCTTAGGCATAACTATAGGTAGGTTAAGCTTCTCCACTACAGAAATAAGCTTCACAAGAGCAAGCCTCACAATCAAACACTTGGCCTACTGACTTGGATGTCCCTAATGTTTGAGACAGTATCAGCGATTTCTCTGGTGGTAAAGATTAACAGTTCCATATTTTCTCTCCCATTCCTCAAGGGACTTTGTCAATAGTTTTTAATTATCTTCCCAACATACTCTGGGATATATTCTGGTATTACATTAAGCTATACAGAATTACAAGTTCTCATTCCCATTTTGGGCTCCATGTGTTTGGTTTGTTTCAATGAGCTATCCAGACAGGTTGAGCTAGGTTATGTGCTTCAGAAAATTTAGGCTTTGGAAAATACGAACCTCTCTTCTTTTGGTCTCATACAGTAGGTGAAATTCTAAAAAACAGCAATGCAGGGTGACCATATTTTAACTTAAGGAATTACCTCCGCAAGGACCCTGTTTCCAAATGAGGCCATGTTCACAGGTAAGGGGGATGGGGTAGAGTTAGGGCTCAACATATCATTTGGCGAGACACAATTCAACCCCTAATAGGTAGTTTATCCCTATCTAGTCACATGAGCCCCCTTAAAAGCAGAGAACTTCGTTGGCAGGGAGCAGAAGGGGAAGTCAGAAAAGACTGGAAGTGTGAGAAGGATTTTACATAGTCATTGCTGCTGGCGTGAAGATGGAGGGAATTGTGTGAGATAAAATGCAGGGAACAACCCCCAGTCAACAGCCAGCAAGGAAGGAGGGACCTCAGACCTACAACCACAAGGAACTGAATTCTGCCAGTAATCTGAAAGAGTGTGGAAGTGGACTTTTCCCCTAGAGCCTCCAGATAAGACCCCAGCTAGCCAACATGTTGATTTTGGCTTAGTGTGACCCCAAGCAGAGAATTCAGCCAAGCCCACCTGGACTTTGGACCTACAGAACTGTGAGATAATAAATGGTTTTTTTTAAAGGTGTTAAGTTTGTGGTCATTTGTTTTGTCAGTAATAGACACTGGTGGTTGGACCTGTCTTCTTTGTAACACAACCTTGGCAGTTACTTTAGGTATTGCATGGCCATGTGCTTCAGGAAAGGAGATTTGACTGGTGTAAGCCAATTGCAATTATCCATCTCCTTTGCCAGGGACTGGTTTAAGAACAGATGTGTCATGTGATACTGGCCAGTGACAGGTGAGGGGAACTCTCCTACAGGGTTCTCTGGGACAAGCAAGGCCCAAAGAAGAACAGTTTATTTTTCTGCCTCTGGTTGTGGCAGTGATGGCCAAGGCCGTGGCAGCTATTTTGTGACTATGAAGACTGCTTGCTGGAAGGCCAAGATGGCAAGCTGAGGAAGACAAAGTGGGAATATGGAGAATTGAGTCTCTGAAGACAAAACTGCTCTCCCTTAAACTTCTTGTGTGGGATCATCAAAGTCCTGTGATTTAAGCAATCCTGAGTTGCGTTTGCTGTTACTTGCAGCCTAAAGCATTATGACTGATAAATTGCTCATAGCACTATCTAAGGGTTAAGTTGTGAACACAAAATCCTTTTTAGTGTAGGGCTTCCCACCTGGCAGGTATCCAGAAATGTTGGTTTCTGTTCCTTAATCAATGCTGCACCCTCCTTCCTATATTAGTAAAAATTCAACCAGAGAAGTAGAACCTAGGGGACATTTGCGCTGATTTGAAAGGATGTGTGTACCCTAGAAAAGCCATGTTTTAATCCTAATCCCATTTGGTAAAGGCAGCTGTTTCTTCTAATCCCTATTCAGTACTGTATGCTTGAAACTTTAATTAGATCATCTCTCTGGAGACGTGACTCAATCAAGAGTGGTTGTTAAACCACCAGACGTGTCTGTACCCATTCTAGGTGGGTTTTGATTACTTCACTAGAATCCTATGAAAGAGAAAACATTTTATAGAAATCTTGAGAATCTGAGAAAGCAGAGAATGCCACAGTCCCACAAGGCAGATAGTCCACCAGCCAGCGACTCTTGGTGATGAAGAAGGTAAATGCCTCCTGGGGAGCTAGAGAAGAAGCTAGCAGATGATGCTGCATTTGCCACGTGCCCTTCCAGCTGAGAGAGAAACCCATGACTGTTTGCCATGTGTCTTTCCACATGAGAGAGAAACCCTGAACTTCATCAGCCTTCTTGAACCAAGGTATCTTTCCCTGGATGCCTTAGATTAGGCATTTCTATAAACTTGCTTTAATTGGGACATTTCCTCAGCCTCAGAACTGTAAACTAGCAACTTATTAAATTCCCCTTTTTAAAAGCCATTCTGTTTCTGGTATGTTGCATTCCAGCAGCTAGCAAACCAGAACAACATTCTTCTCTTTTTGGGGAGAAGCCACAGCCTTGCTTTAAAAGCCTTTTAACTGATTAAGTCAGGCTCACCCAGACTATCCAGAATAATCTCCCTTATGTAAAGTCAACTGATTATAGACTTTAATTACATCTGCAAAGTACCTTCACAATGATACCTAGATTAGCATTTGATGAAATAACTTGGGACTGCAGCCTAGCCAAGCTGACACCTCAAAATAAAAACATAGCAACCCCTGGGTTCAGCTCTTTTTGGAGTGGATGGAAAATGTGTGTCACTCCTGTTTGTTTCTTTCCGCTTTCAACCCTCTGAGCCACTTGGCAAGTCCTCAAGCTTCAGGAAGCTGCGGGACTGCTAAGACACCCAGAGCTTCAGCCAGGGCCTGCGGAGGTGGTGTGGGCTGTGGGGGGTGGGGGCTGACCGTTTCCCCAAACCCTCCCTGCCTCGTCCCGAGGACTGTGCTGGAGTTGGAGAGGCGACGGGGAGGTCCTGGACGCTCACACACAGCGCTTCCTTTGCTGCCTGGTGTTTCCTGAGTGAAGCCTCACAGGAAACAGAGACCAGCATGTTAAAACAAGAGAACAACAGTAGGAAGAAGAGCTCAAGAAGGGGGCTGGAAGAACCGAAAATAAATGATGAAGAAGAGGGGGGCATGTGGGCAGTCCTTGGGGGTCCGCTGGGCCTGGGAAGCACCCTCTACACCTCTTCATTTCTGGTCCCCACCTCAACACGGGGGCCCACATTCTTTACTTTGCATAGATGGTGTTCTAATTTGCTAGCTGCCAGAATGCAATATACCAGAAATGGAATGGCTTTTAAAAGGAAAATTTAATAAGTTGCTAGTTTACAGTTCTAAGGCCGAGAAAATGTCCCAATTAAAGCAAGTCTATAGAAATGTCCAATCTAAGGCATTCAGGGAAACATACCTTGGTTCAAGAAGGCCGATGAAGTTCAGGGTTTCTCTCTCAAGTGGAAAGGCATGTGGCGAACACAGTAAGGGTTTCTTTCTCGGCTGGAAGGGCACATGGCAAACATGGCATCATCTGCTAGCTTCCTCTCCAGCTCCCTGTGAGGCGTTTTCCTTCTTCATCTCCAGAAGTCGCTGGCTGGTGGACTCTGCTTCTCATGGCTGCATCGTTCTGCTCTCTCTGAATGTCTCATTCTTCAAAATGTTTCCTCTTTTATAGGATTCCAGTAAACTAATCAAGACCCACCCGAATGAATGGGTGGAGACATGCCTCCACTTAATCCAGTTTAACAACTACTCTCGATTACATCACATCTCCAGGGAGATGATCTAATTAGTTTCAAGCATATAATACTGAATAGGGATTAGAAGAAATGGCTGCCTTTACAAAATGGGATTACGATTAAAACATGGCTTTTCTAAGGTACATACATCATTTCAAACCAGCGCAGATGGCGTGAGGAGCCAAGGGCTGTGAACTCTGTGATGGACGTGGCCAAGCAGACTCGGGGACTCAACTTTCAGTGATACAGCATAGGTGGGGGCTGTCAGCCTGCAGTGCGAAGTTTATTCTTTTTGTGTTTTTTTAAAAAATAAGTATTTAGCACTGCTTATCAAAGAAGCTGATCAAGTCTCACTTGCTTTCAACAATTTCAGTACGGTCTGACCAGCAATTTAGATGTTAGGATCTATTTTTTTTCCCTTCTAAACTTTTTATTTTGAAATAATTTCAAGCTTACAGGACAGCTACAAAATTAATACAAAATTCACTCAGAGGACTCCAACAACCCCCCATCCCAGATACCCAGATCCACCAATTTGAATATTTTGCTATGATTGCTGTATCATTCTCTATCTACCTATTTATCTATCCATTCATCCATCCATCTATCCACCCATCCTTTCATCCATTCGTCGTCTATCTACATCTGTCTGTTTTCTGACCATCTGAACGTTGGTTGCACACAGCATGTCCCTTGAACACATAAGACTTGCCTGTGGTTTTGTCCTTTAATTCACCCAAAAGATAAATGACTGAGCCAGGCACTGTGCTATATGCTGGAGATACTGAGTTTAGCAACATGGCCTTATGGAGCTTACATACCTTAGGGGACAGAGACGACAGAGAAGTAGTCACAAAAATAAATTAATGATGGAAAAGGACCCGGGAAGGTGAGAACAGAAACAGGAGAGCAGACTGAAGATGGGGGTCAGGGACCTCTCTGAAGAAGTGATGTTTAAGCTAAGACCTGGAATCTGAATACAGATGAAGCCAGAACAGGGGACAGCCAAGGCAGCTGCACATCCCAAGGGCCTGCAGAAGGAAGGGGTTTGGTGGGTTCTGGGAACAGAGAGGAGTGTGCATTAGGCCGGGAAATGAGTGCACTGGAGAAAGTGGAGGAAGCCAAGGCTCTGGCAGAAACCACATTCCCCGGGGGTCAGAAGGTCACAGTGAGGGGCTGGTGTTTGTTCTAAGGGCAGTAGGAAGCCATGGAAGGTCATGAGCAGGGGAAATGCAAGATGAGATTTGGGATTCGAAAAGACTACCCTGAGCCCTGCATGGTCCACGGACTGGAGGGTGGAAGCAGAGAAACCAGTTAAGAGGCCAGTATGGCTGCCCAGCACGACACTGCAGCTGGGCCTGGGGGCTGGGTGAAGCCGTAGAGAAGCAGGCAGATTTGAGAATATTTGGATCACCAGCTCAGCAGGACTCAAGGTGGACTGGCTGGGAGACAGGGTGTCCAAGGCTCTTTTGTGTGCCATTCCCCAGTGCCTCGCCCCCCTCTGGCGATTTCCAGAGTTCTCATCACTATACAGGCATTTGTAGCCAGGCCAATCTTGCTCCCTTCTTGGTAATTCTGCCTTGCTCTTCCCACTGCCTGGATTTGCCCTCACTCAAGATCCTACAAGTCTGCTGATTCTCTCTTATCACTCAGGTCTCAAGTCAAACGTCACCTCCTCCAAGAAGCCTCCTCTGACTGCTGTAGCTAGAGCAGCCTCCCTCACCCCTGCTCATCCGTGTTCATTTGTCCATGTGTTCATTTCTTGACTGTCCCCCCATTCAAATGTCACTTCTATGAGAGCTGAGATTTGCCCTTCTGGCTCAGAGGCGCAGATACCTACTCATCTTGTTCATGGCTGTTTCCTTTACAGCCAGGAGAGTGCTGATACTCTCTGGGCACTCAACAAAGTTTGGCCAAATCAAGAAAAGTCTGACCAAAAGTCACAGAGACAAAGTGAAGAGTTTCTGCCCCATGCCTTATTGGTGACTGACTTCAGAAGGCTCCGGGCTTCTCTTGGTCCCTCTTGGGGGACAGTCCCCCTAATTCAGAACAGACAATGGGAAATCCATGCATCTGCTTGGTCACTGAAGAAATCACCAGCCATTCCTGGGTCAGGCCCTCTACTGGGCTCTGTAGTAGCAAGGGCAGAAAAGAGGGGCCTAGACCACCATCAGCTCCCAAAAAGAGCTCCCAGTGTAGTGGGGACTATTTGTGGGAGAATCCAAACCTTCCCCTTCTCCTCTTCTCTTCATCCACCTCACACAAGTAGGGCTAGAGGTGAGCATGTGACCCAGGTCTGGCCAATCAGAGTGGCCCAGAGTAGTCAAATGACCCAAGGGTGCTGGTTTGAAACTGTTATGCACCCCAGAAAAGCCATGTCTTTCTAATCCAATCTTATGGGGGCAGACCTATTATTGGGTTGTTTTCATGGAGATGTGACTATTCAAGGTGGGTCTTAATCCACTTACTGGAGTCCTTTAAGAGGGAAACATTTTGGAAAAAGTTCAGACACAGATGCTTGGAGATGCAGAAGGAAAATGCCCCAGGAGACACGCGAAGCTGAGAGAGCCATTTGAAACCAGATGCTGGGAGAGAAGGACAACAGACATCACCATGGGTTTTTCCATGTGATAGAGGAACCCAGATGCTAACTGCCCTTCCTCCGAGAAGGTACCTTCCTGTTGATGCCTTAATTTGGACATTTTCATGTTCTTAGACTGTACCTTTGTAACCTAATAAATTTGCCTTCTGACAGCTTCAGCCAACTGAAACACCAAGCTGGCCAATCAGCATATTCCATGGCCCTGGCAACAGTGATTGGTTCAAGGATGGGCATGTGACCCAAGTCAGGATAATCAGTGTTAATCTCAGGATTTTGTTTGGAATGACTGGGAAAGAGAAGCTCTTTCTGTTGGGGGTGACTAGGAGACGGGAGTTAACCCTGGTGATGACAGCAGCTATCTTACCACCTTATGGAAAGACCATCTGAAAGTGGAGACAAGCAGGGAAAAGCAGGGATAAGAGAGGGAGAGGTGCCAGATGATGTGACCTGAGCTCCTGGATCCAACCATGCCTGAAGCCAGCAGACACTCATGGTTTTTTAATTGATAATTAAATAAATGAATTCCCTGCCTGTTCTTTCGGCCTAGAAAAGACCAAAAAACCCCACAAAAAACCCTGTAATATAGAACTCTGCCCTCCCCCAAAGAAAGTATGCATGTATTTATTTCTCAGCAGTTCTCTATTCAGGTGCAAGGGGGGTGGGTATAAGACTCCTACACGGAACTACCTTGAATATCTATACCCCCAGCTTGTGCCATCAGAACAAGTTAGGGGACCATGCCCTCTCCCTCATGTTGTCCAGAGTGATCTGTTTTGGGACTGTAAAAGTTGTCCGTACCACTCACGACTCAGGACAAAGCCACCTTAGGCTGCTGGCTCCAACTATTCCAGAGCTACAAGACATACTGGGACTCTACCTCACGCTGGTCTCTCCCTCCTGTGTCTCCTTGTGGGTAAACAGCACATTACTGTGTGTCTCTTTGGACAGATCACCCAAAACAAGGGAACCATCCACACGCCCCCAGCCTTTCTGGAAAACCACTACACTACATAAAAACTTCCAAACTCTGGCTCAGAGGCGCAGATACCTACTCTTCTATTTTCTTTTTCCTTGGTGCTATACTGTAGTACTTACACTTGGATTTTTACTTCCAAGGGGGCGTCCATGAGGTGGACATTGGTTGTTTTGTCTCACCTGCAACCTTCCTTTGTCTCCTGGTAACAGCACCCACCTCCCTTTGAGGAATGGATCTACCCCATTCCAATCAGAGCGCCGATCCCACCCACTGCAAGGTAGAGGGTGTGTCCTAGCCCGGCCCTGGCCAATTGGGACTGACCCCAACTGGGCCAATCCATGTTCTTCCCTGGGATTTTACCCACAGTATTGGCGGCAGGCTGATTTAAAGTCTGCTCCAAAGACTGCAAAGCAGATGAATGAATGCGCTCCGTGGGTGAGAACCAACCAACATGGTATTTAAGAATGCTTATTATGTGCCAGGTACAATTCTAAGTGCTTTTCACCTTGGGTCTCGGTAAGGATTAAGGGTATAATCCTTACCCTACGAGGTAGGCACTAAAAATAACTCCTCTTCAGATGAGGAAACTGAAACTCTATCAGGTTGAGTCAAAGCTCTCCCATTTTTTAAAATCAAGGCACAAAAGAAAATGTGTGGCCTGTTGAGTTAAATGGACGAGGCCACCCCTACCACCCCAGGTCCGGTGTGGCTGCCCTGGCTGAGAGGACCGGTATTTTGGTCCACCTATAATCCCCCTACTCCCTGAGGCCACTCATCTGGCTTGGAACTGGAACTGAAAAAGGTGGGACTTGGAAGCTAAGTCTCACCCCAGAGACAACTCACGCCATTGCCCTAACCACAGAGCCAAGAGAACTGGAGCTTACTCCAACCCGCCTGCCGGAAGTAAGGGAAAGAGCTTTAGACTCTGAGACTCTCAGCACACTGAGTCCAGACTTGGCTGTGCCCCCGACTTGCTGTGTGACCTTGGGCAGATCACCTCCCCTTGCTGGGCTCTGGCTTCCTTCTCTGAAGGACACATTTATTGCACATGTTTGTGTGTGCAGTCAATAGCCCTCTTCCTAGTAGGGGTGCAAAATCCCAGACCCTAATGCCTCGGGCCTGTCAGACAAAGGAGTGCGGGGCAGGCTCTGTCCTCAGAGAAGTGGGCTGGGGCATACATTTGAATGAGGGTGGATCTCTCTGGGAGTCACTACTGATTGCCCAATTCAGCAGACAATTCTTATATCCATCACTATTTTTAGGGTGGGTGCCAGGATAAGGAACAAAGTTGATAATGACAGTTCCTAATATTTATTAAGCATTTACACTATGCTAACTACTACTCTGGGCACTTTAAATACATTCACACTCAGTGGTGTTCTCGTCTTCCTCCTCAACATTGCCATTTTACAGACCAGAAAAATGAGGCTCACAGAAGTGAAGGGACTAGATCAAGGCTTACAGTAAAAATGTGGAAAAGCTGGGATTCAAACTCTGCAGAGCTCGTCTCTGTGTTCCCAGGGGCCCCAGGCCAGGACACATGGCAGGTACCCGCCTGGCGCTACTCCTCTGTGGGGGCTGGATATTGTCCCTGGGAGAGGGGCTTAGGTTCTCACAAGTGGCCACCCACCTGCCTGCCTCGCAGGGTAATGGAATCCACAGCCAGAAGCCTCTCAGCTCCAGATGGTGCCCCCAGGCCTGCGCAGCCCCGCCCACCCATCTGCTCTCCTCCTGCACCCCTCCCGCACCCCTGCCGCAATGGGGTGGAAGAAAGGAGGTGACCCTCCAGTGGCCTCATCTTTGTGTTCCCTCCATAGGGGCCAAGTGAGCTGCCCTGCTGCCTCCCGCACTCCACCCTGGCCTTTTCATCCTCCCCGGAGAAGACAACAAAGCCTCTGGAGCTGGGCTGGGCGGGCCCCTCCTCTCTGCTCCAGCTGTTTGCACCCCAGCCCCTGCCCGGCTGCGCTGTGTCCTGGAGGTCCTGCTGGGAGGGCTCCACTGTGCCAGTGGAAGGGGAGGCTGGGCAGGCAAATGGCCAAGACTCAGAGGCCTCATTAGAAGGAAGAGATGCCACGACACCACCCCAGGGTCAAGGTGGTCTCCTCCAAGGAGACCCCCCACCCCTCTGTGCCAAGTCCCTTTTCACTGGGTATTTTTGAGGACCTCAGCCATTCCTATGCTCATTCAGTACTTCATTCATTTGTTCTTGTGCAGTCTTACTGTGTGTGAAGCCCTTGGCTGGGAGCTGGGCCAAAGAAATGCCCAAGACACAGTCCCTCCCCACGGGCTAGGGAAGGAGATGGGTGATGAACTTTTTTGCCCAGCCCACCCTAGCAAGTACTGAAGATCCCCAACAAGCACAGCTTGACAAAGGTGTAGAGCCCCCCAAACCAGCTCCAAAGCATTCAGGAGCTCAGAAAAGCAGACTTCATGACAAGGCTGCCCTGGCAACAGACCAGGTTTCCTTCCCAGGTCTTGCCTTCCAGAGATTTTCAGGCTGCCACGGGTGGGATTATTCTCGGGACAAGAAGGGGCCTTAGGGCTGCAAGCTCCAGAGAGGGGCTGGGGGTTGGGCTGCCTGCTGTTTTAGCACATCCCAGATACACTTCCTGCTTATTGCTCTGGCCCCAGGGGGAGACACCCACTCTCAGCCCTGGGGTCCCCCCGGGCTGACTATGGCTCCAGGGGTTGGTAAGTGACCAAGGCTCTGCCAAGGACAGCATCAAATCTTCCTGACCCGTAAAGAGTTCACAAATGAGCATGTTTCCCAAGTTGGTCCCACGAGGCTCAGTTCCAGGACTTCAGAGGGTGGCACGGGTGAGAGATTACCTTTCTAGGGGACTTGGAGCTTTGGGGAGGTAGTCTGGTGTCCCAGGGCCACCAGGGAGAGAGAACTTGCCTGCGAGTGAAGCTGAAGCTGGCTCAAAGGGAAGCAGAGCTAGGTGTGAGATGCACATCTACCTATCATCTGTCTGTCTGTCTGTCTGCCTATTTATTCATCTTTCATCTATCCTCCTATTTCTCATCTATCTAATCTATTACCATATATCTAATCTATTTATCTATCTATAATCTATCTACCCATTTATTTATCATCTCTCTCATCTACATACACACATGTGCACACATACATGGTTGGTCCTCACTATTTGTGGCTTCATATTTGCAAACTTAACTGGCTTACTAAACTTTACTATTTGTAACCCCAAAGTCAGTACTCCTAGCACTTCGTGGTCGGTCATTCACGGACCTGCACAGGGTGGCGAGAAATCTGAGCCACTGACACACATGTTCCCAGCTGAGCTTGCACAAGGCAATGCTCTGCCTTCTTGTTTCAGCTCCCATATTGTAAACAAACATCCTTTTCATGGTATATTTAGTGCCAGGATTTTTGCATTTTTGATTTTGTACTTTTGCTGTTTAAAACAGTCCCCAAAGTGTAGTGCTGAAGTGCTGTCTAGTGTTCCTAAGCACAAAAAGGCTGGGATGTGCTTGATGGAGAAAACATGCATGTTAGGTTAGCTCCCATCAGGCCTGAGTCATAGCGCTCTTGGCATGAGTTCATTATTAATGAATTAACAACATATTAAATAAGGTATCTTTAAACATAAATACACAAAAAACAAAGTTATGCATTGATCAGTTGATGAAAATGTTGTGACCAGAGGCACGCAGGAACCTAACTCGGTATTTCCCCAGGGGCTATGGCTCAATATTCAGTGTTTATGATGATTTTAGAGAACAAAACAAGAACCGACAGTGTGTGTGTCTGTCTGTGTGTGTCTGTGTGTATGTGTATGGATATGCCTATACTTTTCAGTTCTAAGAGCCAGGAGATTCTCTCTTTTTGCCTAAGACAGTTTGAGCCAGGTTTTCTGGCACTCAGTCAAGATGACAGAGCAGAAGAAAGAGCAGAAGAGAGAGAGAAAGTAGACAGTGACTGGGTCTAGGTTGGGAGAAATGTGATCATGCTGGTTGGTGGGGGATTAAATGACATTTGAAAAACATGTTGCCCAGTATCTCACTGAAGCTGTTTGCATTCCTGCAGTGTACCTTCCTGCTCCCTCCCCACCACCCCAGATCAACAGTGAAGTTTACTCTGCTCAAAATGTTTGGTGGGGATGGACTGTTTTGTTGGATTTGAGGAAGGAGCTGAGTTTCTCTTCCGAGAGGTGGTGGTGTCAGACAAGAGTTCTGCCAGGGGCAGGCAGGAGACCTGGTGGAGTGGGCAGGGGGGCTCCTGGGACATTTTTCTTCCTAGCTGTAAGAAGCCTGGAGACCCCTTTTGACACCTGGGTTAGTCCCATGCAAGTCCTGACCACAGCTCTGGAAGCAGCAGTAGCTCCCCTGTGGTCCCTTAGCACACAGCTCACTTGTGTCCTAACACGTGTTGAGGGTCAGCTCTCCTTGGGTCTAGGAGACCCTTTGAAGGCAGTGGACTTGACTATACCAATTCTGTGTCCCACATTACTGGCACAGGGCTTGGTCCGAAGAAGGTGCTTAGAAAATACCACTGAACGATTAAATGAGTATCTCCAATCCCTTAAGAACTTTTTTCTCTCTTAAGTATTTACTGTATAGTCTCTTATTTGCCGGTCAAGATGGGAGTTGGAGGTGCTATGGGAAGCCCCCCTCCATCTCCAAACACAGAGAAATGATGGATAAAAAAATAACAATTTTAAAGAATATAGAGACCAGGTCCAAAAATATGAAGGGGAGACCTTCAGCTTACAGAAGGAAAAATGAGATGGAGGCAAAAGGCCCATGGAGGGGTCTGGAATGGGGTTTTATGCACAAATGGATCTTTCCCTGGAGAACTCTAACTAATACAAACACTATGTGTGGCATTAAGGAACCCCCAAAGACCTTGTATTATGAGTCAATAGAAGGAGGCCCCCTGTTTGAAGTCAGGAGCCATGAGAGGAGGTCTCACCTACAAAGAAAGACAAGAAAAAACCCCACCCACTGGCCTCGGGATGTTGTGCCCAGGTGTGGATCTCAAATTCCCACTGTGATGGTCAGGTTCAGGTGTCAACCTAGTCAGGTGATGGTGCCCAGTTGTCTGGTCAAGCAAGCACTGGCCTCTCCGTTACTGCAAGGACATTTCATGGACTTAAATAATCAGTCAGTTGATTGCATCTTTGGCCGATTACATCTCCGAGCAACCAAGGGGTGTAACTTCTGCAATGAGCAGATTCAATCCGTTGGACTTAATCCAATCAGTTGAAGACTTTTAAGGGGGAGGTCACAACTTCAGCCATCAGAACAGAGAACTTTCGGCTCTACATTAGCCAGCCTCTCCTGTGAATTCATCGAAAACCTTCATCAGAGATGCCAGTTTGCAGTCTGCCCTGTGGAATTTGGACTCGTGCATTCCCATAGTTGCGTGAGAACCTTCTATAAACTCTCCTATTTACAGATATCTCCTGTTGGTTCTGTCTCGCTAGAGAACCCTGATAAATACACCGACTATGTGTGGCATTAGGGATCTCCAAGCAAAGAAACTAACTTAAAAATCAGCCCAGAATCATGCCCCGGTGGAGGTATGTGGGAAACCTTTGAAGGGAACTCCAGAACAATGGTTATATGTGGGATTCTCAAGGATCATGACTTCTGCCAAAGACAAAAGTTACAAAGCACACTAGGAACTCAGCATCATGAGACAGATGGTGAATATAAAAAGCCAAAGGCAGTTCAGCTATCCCAGCCATCCAAAAAGAGACTTTACAATAAGTATATGTAAAATGTTTAAAGTGCTAAAGGATTGAATAGAGCCCATAACACAAGAACTGAGCAAGATGAAAAAGACTGTGCAGGTTTGAAAAGGAGCTGAAAAGAAGGCCTAGAAATGACAAATAGAGTCACTGAAATATTTTAGGGAGCTGGCAGAGATGGGGAAAGGACATTTGATTCAGAGTTAGGAAACTCAGCTCTCAGTGCGCATTCAATAAAGTTCTGGCCAC
>PVIY010031761.1:0-29654 GCA_004026745.1 Myrmecophaga tridactyla | reverse complement strand
CCCCCTATTATTTATTTTTATTCCATATGTTCTACTCTTTTGTTGATATAGTAGCTGAAAGGAGCATCAGACACAGGGTTTTCACATTCACAGAGTCTCATTGTGAAAGCTATATCATTGTTCAATCATCATCAAGAAACATGGCTACTGGAACACAGCTCTACATTTTCAGGCAGTTCCCTCCAGCCTCTCTGCTAAAATTAGCTTATTGATTTGTGATCTTTTTTTTTTTTTTAAATTTGCATATGGGTAGGAGGCACCAGGGATCGAACTCCAGACCTCCAGCAGGGCAGGTCGGAGCTTTGCCTGCTGAGTCACGGCAGCCGCCCTTGTTTATTCTTTTAACTGAGAGCTATAAAAGAAAGTGATAGAGATGAAGGCCTTCTACTAACTAGTGATTTTGAAAAATTCTACTTAAGTTTTAAAACAAAAATCCAGAATTAAAAGTCCGGTATTTGGGGTCTTTCTTGGCAACTCTGCCACTAGATGAGTGGCAGGTTATTTGGATGTTTATTAGAGCCCCTGACTCAAGGTAAAGAGAACAGGGTTTTAGTTTGGTCACTGCGAATAACCTACCATGATGTCTTGGCCAGGTCACGGGCCCTTATTTCTTTATTTACAAAGTAAGAATGCTGAACAGGATGTCCTGTTAGCCCTTCTTACAGCTCTAAACTTCTTCCTTAATTTCTTTAACTCTAAAGTAGAAATGATAGTAACTGCTTTTTCTCATAAAACAGGATGGGGAGTAGATATAAAATCTGAATTTCAAAAAAAAGGATTAAATAGAGTTCATTAGAAAGCTTTTAGAATTAAAAAAATTCCAAAACAACTTAAGACTTGACATTACATATCTTAATGGTTCAATTCTTAAATTTATATTCTTGACAGAAACTGTCAAGAAATGACGTGTCTCAGATAAATCAAATAAATACACCTGTACATATCTCTTAGGAATAGTGACTGATTTATCATATGGAAATGATCTTTTATGTTAACTAAGCACCCATTATGTACCAATCATGGTTGGCAGTTTACATACTTTGTTCCATTTAATTTGCTAAAATGTAAGATTTATCATTTCCATTTTACAGAAAAGGAAAATGAGGATCCAACAGATGAAATAAACCTGCCAAAAGGCTTTCAACTTAAGTCTGCTGACAGAGCACCTTATCTACAAAATGACTTCCATGATATTTCTGTAAAAGCCAAAACTTACTTTTCAGGCAGCACAACAGAAACATCATAATCTGTTGGAGTGAGACACCGAACTTCTGAATAAACCCGATCTCTAAATCCTGGGAAAAGGGAATTTCCACCCGTCAAAACAATGTTCTTAAAAAAATGCGGCTGCATTTCTGTAAAAGGAAAAAAAGAAGGGAAGAATAAGGGAAATAGGAAATCTGTTTTTTTTTTGGAGAGAGGGGCATAGAGGATTAGGTAGGAAGCAATCAGGATTCAGCAATCTCACTTATAGGTATAGAAGAAATGGAAAGCAAGAACCTGAATAGATATTTGCAATTGATCTTCACAGCAGCATTATTCACAACTGCCAAAAGACGGGAGAAGCCCAAGTGTCCACCAACAGATGAATGGATAAACAAAATGTGGCATATACATAAAATGTAGTATTATTCAGCTGTAAAAAGGACTGAAATCCTGATACACGTGACAACATGGATAAACCTTGAAAAAATCACGTTGAGTGAAATAAGCCAAACACAGAAGGACAAATATTATATGAGCTCACTGATATGACCTAATTAGAAGCAGCAAATTCCCAGAGTCGGAAACTAGAAAACAGGTTACCAGGTGCCAAGGCGAGGCTAGGGAACAGGGAGTCAATGCTTAATTGGTACAGATCACAGTTAACAGTAGTATGTTAATAGTCTTTCACCAACAGTAACAAATGTACCACACCAACACTATGGGTCAATAACGGGGGGATAAGAGGTATGGGAGGATTTGGGTTTTCTTTTTATTTCTTTTCTGGAGTAATGAAAATGTTCTAAAATTGGTGATGGTGATGTATGCACAACTATGTGATGATTCTGTGAACCATCGATTGTAGACTTCAGATTTGGTATGTATGGTGTGTGAAAATATTTAATTAAAATTGTATTTAAAAAATATACAGAGTGGGCAGAGCGACAGTGGCCCAGTGGCAGAATTTGCATCTGTCATGCTGGAGACCAGGGTTCGATTTCTGGTACCTGTCCATGAAAAAAAAAGACAAAAGTTTGGTAAAAAATATACAGAGTTCCAATTTGGAAAAATGGAAATATTTTGGTATTGGGTAGTGGTGTTGGTAGCATAATATTGAGACCATAATTAATAGTACAGAAACATATATTTGAAAGTGGTTAAAAGGGGAAATTCTGTGCTATATATATGGTAATAGAATAAAATTTAAATAAAATTTAATCATGGGACTGCACTACACAGTGAACCGCAAGTTAAACCACGGATTACAGTTAATAGTCCAATTATAAAAATGTGCTTCCATCAATTGTAACAGATGTGCCACACCAATGGGAGTAGTAATAGGGTGGTATATAGGAATTCTGTATTTTCTGCATGATTGTTCTGTAAACCCACAACTTCTCTAAGAAAAAAAAGAGTGCATTATTTAAAAAAAGAAGCCTAAGTACCAATGAGAAATCCATCAGGAATCAGCATGTACATTAACATCTCATGCGTCTGTTCACCAAAACAAGTATAAATTATAAATTATAACAAGTATAAATTCCCCTTATACTGACGCTGAGTTTCATGACATGATGTGAAATTAAAGCAGTTTAATATATATATTAAACATAATATATATAAAATGTATATATTATGATGGTAACTTTATAAAAAATGTGAAATTAATATGCAAATTGCTGTGAAAGAATAATGTCAAGGCAATGGCATCGTGTAATTTTCTTATACATCCGTTTTTTCAAACGGGAGGAAAGCACAGTGCATGTGCTGCATCTTCTCCAATGCCTGGGCTGCTCCCAGTGAATCAGGAGAACACTTTGAACACGTACAAGTACCTAATTCTCTAGAACATTATTTAGTAAAATCATGCTTCAGGAGAATCCAGAAGTCACTCGCAAGCACCACACCTTCAATTTCATTACTTTTCTTGTATGTTAGTCCAAATATAACAGAGAATGAGCCAGTCTCATCAAAGCCAAGAACCATTAAATTCTTAAGTTATAAGTTTTTTATTTGGTTCAAATTAAAACCTTCCATAATATACATGGCAAGTTAATACTCATGATAAGGCAAATTTCTTCAAATTTATATTGACCATAGTTCCTGGGACCAATAAAAAAAATTATTAAATTGCACTATGGGATTCAGAAATCTCTGCAAATAAAAAACAGTTCCGGATAATTTATTTTCAAACTTATGATTTTTAAAAATTATTACTATTCCCCAATATTTTATTGTAACTATTTATGTACCTTCAGGCAAGTTCTGAATTGAATAGACAATAGCTTCTGGAATTCCCATTTCTTGAATGCCTATATCAGAAGGATTAAATAGTATTTCTGGAACAGCAAATCTCTCATTGGCCAGGCGAAGAATCTGTTCCCCAGATTTATATTTTCCACTTAACACCATCTCTTCCCTTGGCTTAAGGAAAAATAAGACAAAAAATTTAAGCTAAATTATCTGCTCACATGACTAATATTAAGTAGTAATACATACTAATATTGTAATCATGTTCTTGGAAGTTTCAGGATTCTCAAATTTAGAAAAGCATGGCTTTGCTCTTGTTGCTAAATCACACAAATAACGAATGACCACCTCTAATAAGGTTTTGCCTCCAAGGATAGCCCAGCTTTTTACATAGAGAAAGGAAGAAGAAAGAGAAGAGAGGAGTGGGAATTTTATAATCTACCTATAATAGTTTATTGATTCTAGTTTTTGGAGAACAGAGAACATATTCTAAGTAAAAACATCTGCTTTTCTTGTGTTCCTGCCGGTACCCACTCACTCCCTAGGCTGGATGCTTATGGGTCCCCGAGGCTCTGTTTGCAAAGCAGGAGTCCTCCTTTACACTGGGCAAAAATCTCACACCTTTACGTTATTTTAACATTTACTCAATTTCTTTTAAAAATATCAGTTTCCAGATGGCTTAAGCAAATATAAAGAGTTTATCTTTGAAACGACCTTGTGATTCTACCTGTGTTTGAGGTTCACGTATACCACACACAAATTTCAAACAACCACGACTCACACTCTCCTGTTACTTATCCTCTGCTAGCCCACCCATTCTGAGCGGTGCTCCTTTACAGGCCAGAAAACAGAATTTCCTTCCACAACACTCTAGTCGCTAAAATAATGGTCCCTCTCAATTTTACTAAGAACCATCAGCTCCTACTTACTACACTCAGGTACGGACATTCGTTTATTTTATTCTATAAATGCAGTTTTCTTCCTGGAACAGAGTATATCTCAATAGATTTCATAAGTATAATTTATACTTATTTATGTAAGTATAAAATATTGAAAATATATTCAAAGAAATATTTACAATTTTAATAGTTGTTAAAGGGCAATGACAGGGGAGATAAGGGGTATATAGGATGTTTTGGGTTTTCTTTTTTGAGTATTGAAATGTTCTAAAATTGACTGTGGTAATGAATGCACAACTATGTGATGATACTGTGAGCCACTGATTATATACTTTGGATGGACTCTATGGTGTGTGAATGTATCTTAATAAAACTGCATTTTCAAAAAGAGCAATGTATATAAAGAGTATTTAATGCATCAGGTCTCAGTTTATTCAGAGAGGCTTTTCCTGACTCCCAAACAAAATTCAGGCCCTGCCATTGTTCTCTAATATTCCCCATATGCTTCACCATCATATCTACTCCCAGCACAGCAGCTTATACTGTACATAGTAAGGTTTCAATAAATTCTTGAATAGTGGCATGTAAGCCAACAATAAGGCACTCATTGTACAAGGCATTTTACATACATTATCCCACTGTGCCTAATTAAAGAAGCTTCGTGACTAAATATCTGGGGCAGTTTTCTTGTCTTAAAAAGCAGAAAAGAAAAAAAACGCCTTCCATATTCTAACTAGCATTTAGGCTTCTACAGTTTCTCTCCCCCAGATTCATGCCCAGACAATGTGATGCCTTCATCTGGTCCAGTGTCCATTTTTGAAAGCCAGCCTCGATCCTTCCTCGGGGAGTCGTTTCTAAGGATGTTGCAGGATGACTACAATTTTGTAAGGCCCCAGGTAGCCTACTGTGAATTCTGATTTGTATTTCATCTCAATAACACAGCCCTTTTTTTTTAAATTTCAGGCATACAATGAAGTATAGACAATGATATAAAACCCATGTACTCACCAACTAGCATGGTACAATTTTATGGATTAATATTCCTTTCCATTACCCTTTCTAATTTGGTGTTTTATTTTGTTTTTTAATTTGGTGTTTAATTTTAAGTATTATATTCTTACTTCTTTCATATGTATATATTCCTCAACAATAACAAACCAAACCACCACAACATAAATCACTGCTTTAGAGTAAAACTATACATATCCTTCTGAAACTTGCTTTTAATATAAATATTATTATTTATCAGAGTTATCTATGCTGATCCTGTGGCTGTTGTTTATTTTAACTACTGATTGTTATTTTATGATATGACTATATCACTAATCTTCCGTTAGTGGACATTTAAGTTGTTCCCAATTTTTCACTGTTTTAAAGTATATTGCAATGAACATTATCATAAATATCTCCCTTTGCAAATGTTGCTTATATTGCTAACCAAAGATTTTTAACATCCTGACAGTCCTCAACAAGCCAGTAACTAGACGGGACAAACTTCATATTTACCTGAACACAGAACTGACAGTTTGTACGAGCTGAGTGAGATAAGGAGAAATTATTTTGACATCCAAGATAAACTGCTTACCAACACTTAGAAAGTACACTGGATTTTACCCTTTCAAACTGAACACATCAGATCAAACTTGAGTAAAACCTGGCCTGGGATTAGTGTGATGGTATGGAGCTGTATGTGCTCCAAAAATACAGGTTATTAAACTTAACCCATTCCCTTGGGTGTGACCTTTTGATGTGGTTACTTCAGTTAAAGGGTGACCCAATCCAATCAGAATGGGCCTTAATACTATTATGGGAATCCATTAAAAGCAGAATGAAATTCAGACACTGAAAGAAAAGCCACAGAGGAAGCACCCAGAAGCTGAAAGCCAGTCCTGGGGACAAAAGCATTGCCTTGCTGATGCCTTGATTGAACTTTCGTTTAGCCTCAACACTGTGACCAAAAAATTCCCATTGTTTAAGCCATCCCTTTGCAAGGTATTTGCTTGAGCAAAACAGTCAGCTATATCAATACTTTACACAACAGGAAAATAAGTAACTTCTAACTGGATTTAAATTAATCCTAAGTAAAGAAAGAAATATTAACCATAACACAGTAGCGATACTATTTATCTACAGATTTGTCCCAAGTGCTATCATTCGGCTGAGAGTTCTAAGTAAATTTAGCGAGAAATTTATTTTTGATACACACTTGTGCCTGGAGAAATGGCCACCGGGAAAGCAGTCATGAACCACACTCCACAAAGCTGCCAGTCCCAGCCAGATGTGAGATGCTTTTCACATCTGACTGATCATTTGAAGAAATATCATTCAAGATTTTTAAAATTACCTTACAAAAGCCCTTTTTAATTGTACTGAAATCAGGCAAAACATAGTCTATCATTACTGTATTTTCTTCTCCTTTCAACCTGGAAAACAAAAAATATTTTAAGTAGAGGTGACATCACCCAAGCTTCAACCTCCCAATTCTCAGATTACAATTATACATACTTTGCAATATCCATGTCTCTATAAAAATCCTGAGACACATAGCATACATCTTCTTTTACTTGGTTAATTACATGTGTTTCATCCATAACATGTAGCTGCCTAGACAGAAATAAAAAATATAAAAATTGAAATGAAATATAGCTTACAATTATCACTCAAATATATTTTTCTGAAATTAAATTTTCATGTAGCTGACTTTTTGGAATATAAAACTCTTGAATGTGTAAAATACTTTAAACTTTAAAAAGCACTCTCACTTCCATTATTTTATTTAATCCCCATCTTATCACTCCAAGGGCAGGTGTCAGTCCAATTTTTAGGTAAGAATCTGAAAACAGATGAGTCCCTTTCAAAATGGAAAGGTTTAATTAAAGAGCAAACATTTTTTCCCAACCACTCTGAATAGAATCTTGAGTATAAAAGTACTATTAAGTTGGCACACAGATATTTGTGCTAATTTGAAACTGTTATGTATCCCAGAAAAGCCATGTTCTTTTCTTAATCCAATCTTGTGGGGGTAGACCTATTGTTTAGGGTGGAACCTTTTATTAGACTGTTTCCACGGAGATGTGACCCACCCAATTGTGGATGTGACCTTTTGATTAGATGGAGATGTGACTCTGCCCATTCCGGGTGGGTCTTGATTAGTTTACTGGAGTTGTTTAAAAGGGGAGACATTTTGGAGAAAGCACAGTTGCTTCAGAGGTGACACAGATGCAGATAATTGGAAATGCTTGCAGTGCAGACACAAGATGCTTGGAGAGCCATTAGAAACCAGAGCCCAGCAGACATCGCCATTGTGCCTTTCCTTATGCTAAGCAAGTCCAAAAAATGCTAAGCAAGCTCAAACACGAAGAGGGCAAATGGTAGGTAAGTGATGAATCCAGAGTTTGCTCCAGTGTAGCCAAGTCAGTACCCCCAGTTGCTCAGAGAGGAACCACTGGAATCAGAAGCTGGAGGCAGGAGAACTGTGAACAAGGACCAGCAGATGCCAGCCATGTGCGTTCCCAAGTGACAGACATCAGCCTTTTTTCAGAGTCAAGGTATCCTTCTCTGGATGCCTTAGTGTGGACATTTTTAAGGCCTCAGAACTGTAAACTTGGGACCTAATAAATCCCCTTTAAAAAACCGATCTACTTCTGGTAGAACCTTTAGCAAATGAAAACAATGTTTAAGAAATATTTGATGAATGAATCAAGGAAATCACAGGCTGCCTGTAGAAAATAAAGATGTTTGAAGACAAAAACATATGAGGTTATGTTTTTGAGTATTTTTCTCTGCACTTAGATTTTATTACATACTACTTTTATTTTTTTGTTTTGAACTCAACGTTATCTCAAGAAAATTTTATTTCATAGTCTTTAGGATGATTTTTTTTGAAGAAATAAACAACAAATGAAAATCTAAAAAAAAAAAACTTTTTACTGACATAATAGCCAATCAGATCTATTATCTGATGTTAATGTATGATCTATTATGTTATGTTAATGTAGATTTATTAACATGCATGTATTAGTTTTCCCAGTGTCAGAAGTTTAGATATGGAAGGAAAGGTCCAAGTATACTGAGAAATGTGGGCTTTAGAATCAAGAGACCTAGGTCTGAATAATAACTAAGTAACCAGGTTACTTTGCCTCTAGGACTTAAACTCTTCAACTGTGAAAGGTAAAAAGAGCCATAAGAAGCAGGGGACTCTACTTCTCTAAAGTGTCTATCTAACACAGTCCCTGTACTCAATATATAAAAACATCATCACCGTGTCTATCTTTTTGCTTTTATTATAACACACATGTTCACAGACATCACATTTCTTCTCTTCTAAAATGTGCCACTGTACTAAGAAAAAAATGCTGTGAATTAAAATATGACACAATTCTAAGGTATCATCAACTGGAAGATTCATTCCAATTTCAGAGGTTAAAAGAAGAATAAAGTACAACTTGAATCAGTGAGATGACTATTTCTTTGTTAACGATAGCCTGGGACACAGAATATGAAATATGTTTAGTCTTTTGATATACTGCTAAATTGTTTACCAGAAAAGTCATACCAAATTATGCTCCTATCAGCTATGAATGCGTAATAGTGTCCATATGCAAATATCCAGCATCATCTTTTCAAAAAAATTCTATTAATTTGGATTGTGAAAATGGCATTTTAAGTTGCATTTCTCTAATAGGAAGTATGTGCCATAAGGGACAGGAATTTTTGTCTATTTTGTTCACTGATGTATCCCAAGCTCCTAAACTAATGTTCAATAAATACTTTCTAAATTTATAATACAAGTGTTTATTGTTTTTTTTAAATTTAAGTATTATCCATTTACATCCTTGGACTGTATGGAACTCTCAGAAAATTACTATTTGAGCCACTGACATTTGTTTTCTGAGAATTTTCTAATTGTTTTATACTGGGTGTGCTGGTTGAAAGGATATATGTCCTGTAGAAAAGCCATGTTTTAATCTAAATCCCATTTCATAAAGGCAGAATAATCCCTATTCAATAGTGAATGTTTGAAACTATAATCAGATCATCTCGCTGGAGATGTGATTAAATCACGAGTGGTTGTTAAACTGGATTAGGTGACGACATGTCTCCACCCATTTGGGTGGGTCTTGATGAGTTTCTGGAGTCCTATAAAAGAGGAAATATTTTGGAGAATGAAAGAGATTCGGAGAGAGTGGAGAATGCTGCAGCACTACAAAGCAGAGAGTCCACGAGCTAGCGACCTTTGGAGGTGAGGAAGGAAAATGCTTCCTGGGGAGCTTCATGAAACAGGAAGCCAGGAGAAGAAGCTAGCAGATGATGCCGAGTTCGCCATGTGCCCTTCCAGATGAGAGAGGAACCTGACTGTGCTCACCATGTGCCCTTTCAGATGAGAAAGAAACCCTGACCTTCACTGGCCTTCCTGAATCAAGGAATCTTTCCCTGGATGCCTTACATTGGACATTTCTATAGACTTGCTTTAACTGGGACATTTTCTCGGCCTTAGAACTGTAAACTAGCAACTTATTAAATTCCCCTTTTAAAAAGCCATTCTGTTTCTGGTATATTGCATTCTGGAAGCTAGCAAACTAGAACACTGGGGTACTGTTTTCTTTATAGATTGATAAGAGCTCTTAATATACTAAGACAAACATGACACCCTGTATCATATTTGTGTCACATTTATTTCTCAGAGTTATGTTTACCTTAGTTTTTGTTTATAATGGTTTTATATGTACATAAGTTTTAAAATTTTAATATAGTAAAATATATGATATTTCTTGCACAGTTAATAATTACCACTTCAGTTAAATTCTTCTGGTTTTGTTTAAGACTAAATCCATTTAAACTTTAGTGAGGCAAAATAAAATTTTAATTTTCTATTTCTTAAATAGCCAACTTCGCAGAATAAGTATTCCCCTCCTTGGTATCTGAAGCTTTCTTTAGTGTAGCTTGCTTTTTTTTTGTCTTAAACATAGGTTTGATTCACAATATCATCACATAGTTGTATATTCATCACCATGATCATTTCTTAGAACATCTGCATCAATTCAGAAAAAATAAAATAAAAAGAAAAAAGAAAAAAATTCATACCTACCATATTCCTTACCCCTCCCTTTCATTGATCAGTAGCATTTCAATCTACTAAATTTACTTTAACATGTGTTCCCCCTATTATTTATTTATTTTTAATCCATATGCTTTACTCTTCTGTTGATAAGGTAGATAAAAGGAGCATCAGACACAAGGTTTTCACAATCACACATTCACATTGTGAAAGCTTTATCATTATACAATCATCTTCAAGAAACATGACTACTGGAACACAGCTCTACATATTTCGGCAGCTCCCTCCAGCCTCTCCACTACATCTTGAACAACAAGGTGATATCTACTTAATGTGTAAGAATAACCTCCAGGATAACCTCTCGACTCTGTTTGGAATCTCTTAGCCATTGACATTTACTTTGTCTCATTTCACTCTTCCCTTTTTTGGTCGAGAAGGTTTTCTCAATTCCTTGATGCTGAGTCCTAGCTCATTCTAGGATTTCTGTCTCATGTTGTCAGGAGGGTCCAACCCCCTGGGAGTCGTGTCCCACATAGAGAGAGGGAGGGCAGTGAGTTTGCTTGTCATGTTGGCTGAGAGAGGCCACATTTGAGCAACAAAAGAGGTTCTCTGGGGGTGACTCTTAGGCCTAAGTTTAAGTACGCATAGTCTGTCCTTTGCAGGGTTAAGTTTCATATAAGCAAACCCAAAGATTGGGGGCTCAGCCTATTGCTTTGGTTGTCCCCACATCTTGTGAGAATATCAAGAATTCTCCACTTGGGGAAGTTGAATTTTACCACTTACTCACCATTCCCCGCAGGGGGTTTTTATTCACTATTCAAATCACTCTGGGATTTACTGGGGCATCACTCTGGACAAACCTACAAAATCTCATGCCCTACTCAAGCAACAAAAGAGGTTCTCTTTGGGGTGACTCTTAGGCCTAATTTTAAGTAGGCTTGACCTATCCTTTGTGGGGTTAAGTTTCATATGAACAAACCCCAAGACTGGGGGCTCAGCCTATAGCTTTGGTTGTCTACACTGCTTGGGAGAATATCAAGAATTCAACTTGGGGAACTTGAGTTTTCCCTCATTCTCACCATTCTTTGCAAATACTTTGCAAATACTTCTCCATTCACTCATCAGATCACTTTGGGATTCATCAGGGCATCACCTGGAAACCAACAAAATCTCATGTCCTACCCAAAATTCCATGTACTTAAAGTGTTCAACCAACTATCTATATAAGTTATATTAGCAGATGCACTAGTCAAAATATAAATTTGTACCAAATTAACATTTTTTTGCTTTAGTCTCACACATAAGTTGAAATTTTAAAATATTAATTACCATCTATTTTCAGCACCCTGCAGTAATGACATTCCTTTGTTCTTCCTCATGCAAACACACTTTTGAAATTTGTACATTTAGTCACTATCATTATACACTCTAGGCATTCCTAGATTATACCATCTCAGTCTTTATCGTCTATCTTTCTTTGTGATTTCATTTATCCCCCCAGCCCTCTTCCCTCTATCACTCTCACATTCAGCTTCATTCAGTGTTTTAACATAATTGTATTACAGTTAGGTAATACTGTGCTGTCCATTTCTGAGTTTTTATATTCAGTCCTGTTGCACAATCTGCATCCCTTCAGCTCCAATTACCCAATATCTACCCTATTTCTATCTCCTGATGGTCTCTGATACCAACAGAAATATTCCAAGTTCATTCACTAATGTCAGCTCATATCAGTGAGACCATATAGTATTTGTCCTTTTGTTTCTGGCTAATCTCACTCAGCATAATGTCCTTAAGGTCCATCCATGTTGTCACATACTTCATAACCTATTCTGTCTTACAGCTGCATAATATTTCATCATATGTATATACCACAGCTAGTTTAACCACTCAGCTGTTGATGGACATTTTGGCTGTTTCCATATCTTTGCAATTGTAAATAATGGTGCTATAAACATTGGTTTGCAAATGTCTGTTTGTGTCCTTGCCCTCATGTCATCTGAGGCCTAGCAATGGTATTGCCGGGTCATATGACAATTCTATACTTAGCTTCCTGAAGAACAGCCAAAATGTTTTCCACAGCAGTTGTACCATTTGACATTCCCACGAACAGTGGATAAGTGTGCCTCTTTCTCCACATCCTCTCCAGCACTTGTCATTTTCTGTTTTACTGATAATGGTCACTCTGGTGGGTGTGAAATGATATCTCATTGTGGTTTTGATTTGCATTTCCCTAATAACCAGGGAAGTTGAGCATCTTTCATTGTGCCTTTTGGCCAATTGTATTTCCTCTTCTGAGAAGTGTCTGTTCAAGTCTTTTGCCCATTTTGTAATTGGGTGGTTTGTCTTTTTGTTGTTGAGTTGAACAATCTCTTTATATATTCTGGATACTAGACCTTTATCTGACATATCTTTTCCAAATATTGTCTCTCAGTGTGTAGGCTGTCTTTTTACTTTCTTGACGAAGTTCTTTGATGCACAAAAGTATTTAATTTTGAGGAATTCCCATTTACTTATTTATTTCTTCAATGCTTGTGCTTTGGATGTAAGATCTAGGAAATCATCTCCTATTAAAAGATTTATAAGATAGTTCCCTACATTTTCTTCTAACACTTTTATGGTCTTGGATCTAATGTTTAGGTCTTTGATCCATTTTGAATTAATTTTTTTTCAGTGTTTTAACATAATTGTATTACAGTTAGGTAATATTGTGCTTCCATTTCTGAGTTTTTATATTCAGTCCTGTTGCACAATCTGTATCCCTTCAGCTCCAATTATCCAATATCTTACCCTATTTCTATCTCCTGATGGTCTCTGTTACCAACGAAATATTCCAAGTTTATTCACTAATGTCAGTTCATATCAGTGAGACCGTACAGTATTTGTCCTTTTGTTTCTGGCTAATCACACTCAGCATAATGTCCTTAAGGTCCATTCATGTTGTTACATACTTCATAACTTTATTCTGTCTTACAGCTGCATAATATTCCATCTTATGTAAATGCCACAGTTTGTTTAGCCACCAGTCAGTTGATGGACATTTTGGCTGCTTCCATCTCTTGGTAATTGTAAATAATGCTGCTATAGACATTGGTGTGTAAATGTCCATTTGTGTCCTTGCCCTCATGTCCTTTGAGTAGAGACAGCATATAGATGGGTCCTGTTTTTTAATCCATTCTGCCAGACTATGTCTTTTGACTGGAGAAAGTAATGAATTATTACTGCATGGGTAGTACTTTCTTCTACTATTTTGCCTTCTGGATTTTTAATGTCATATCTAATTTTCCTTCTTTTTACCTTTACTCATAGTCTTCCTTTCTACACTCTTCTCCACACCTCTCTCTTCTGTCTTCATATCTGTCTCTAGTGCTCCCTTTAGTATTTCTTGCAGAGCTGATCTCTTGGTCACAAATTCTCTCAGTGATTTTTTGTCTGAAAATGTTTTAATTTCTCCCTCATTTTTGAAGGACAATTTTGCTGGGTATAGAATTCTTGGTTGGCAGTTTTTCTCTTTTAATAGTTTAAATATATCATCCCACTGTCTTCCTGCCTCGATGGTTTCTGCTGAGAGATCTGCGCATAGTCTTATTGGGCTTCCCTTGTATGTGATGGATTGCTTTTCTCTTGCTGCTTTCAAGATCCTCTCTTTCTCTTTGACCTCTGACATTCTGATTAGTAAATGTCTTGGAGTATGTCTATTTGGATCTATTCTCTTTGGGGTAGGCTGCACTTCTTGGATCTGTAATTTTAAGTCTTTCATAAGAGTTGGGAAATTTTCAGTGATAATTTCCTCCATTAGTTTTTCTCCTCCTTTTCCCTTCTCTTCTCCTTCTGGGATACCCACAACACGTATATTCATGCGCTTCATATTGTCTTTCAATTCCCTGAGTCCCTGCTCATATTTTTCCATTTTTTTCCCTATATTTTCTTTTTCTTGCTGGATTTCAGATGTACCGTCCTCCAGTTCACTAATCCTATGTTCTGTCTCTTGAAATCTACCATTGTAGATTTCCATTGTTTTTCTTTTTCATCTCTTCTACCTTGCCTTTCATTCCCATAAGTTCTGTGATTTGTTTTTTCAGACTTTCAATTTCTTCTTTTTGTTCATTCCTTGCCTTTTTTATATCCTCCCTCAATTCACTGATTTGGTTTTTGATGAGGTTTTCCATGTCTGTTCATATATTCTGAATTAATTGTTTCAGCTCCTGTATGTCATTTGAATTGTTGGTTTGTTCCTTTGACTGGGCCATATCTTCAATTTTCCTAGTGTGATCTGTTATTTTTTGCTGGCGTCTAGGCATTTAATTACCTTAATTAGTTTATTCTGGAGATTGCTTTCACTTCTTTTACCTAGGCTTTTCTCGCTGGATGAATTTGTTGTCTGTCTGTTCTTTGACCTTCAGTTCAGCTTTATCTGGACCTCTAGCTTAAGTTTTGTTTAACAGAGGAGAATTTTTCAGGTGTTGTCTTCTTGTTTCTTGCCCTGCTTGTATGGTGCCTTTCTCCCCCCACCCTTAGGAGGGTCTACTTAGATATTATAGACCCCAGCCAGATTTTCCCAGACCAAACTGGCCTCCTATCAGGAGGAAAGAGTCACCTGTGTCGGTTTTCCCTGAGGGTGAGACCCAACAGGTTGAAAGACTTTCCTGTGAAGTCTCTGGGCTCTGTTTTTCTTATCCTGCCCAGTATGTGGCGCTTGCCTGCCTGTAGGTCCCACCAGCATAAGATGATGCAGTACCTTTAACTTCGGTGGACTCTCCCTGCTGGGGGCGTGGTGGAGACAGAGGAGCGGTTGTAGGCTGGTTTTAATGGCTTCAAATTACCAAGCGCTGGTGTCTGAATTCCTTGAGGGAGGGATTCCACCTGAGTTGGGCTTTACCCCTCCCCCGGGGAAGGCACAGGCTCCAGACAAGCCCCCCAAAGAGCTCACTTCTGCCTATGTCTGCAACAGTTGCAGACTGAGAAGTCCTGCTGCTATATCCAAAGGCAGTCAAGCCTTTGTAGAAACACAGCCACAAAAGCCTGTTTCCTTCTTTATTTTTTTCCCCTTTTTCTATCAGCTCTGCCCCCTTGGCGCCAGGGAAAAATGAGCAACCTCCACTTTGACCAGGTTCACCTAAGCTGGGGGCCTATTTTTAGTAGTCAGAATTTGTTAATTAATTCCACAATTGGCGTTTAATTGTGCTCAGTCCCTGCTGCTGGTAAATTTCCTTTCCTTTCCCCTCTGGGAAGCAGCCTGTGGGGGAGGGGTGCCTGCCGCCACAGCTTTGGGAACTCACGGTTCTGTGGGGGCTTGCAGTCGGTCCAGCTGGTCTAGACTGGGGTATGCTGTGTGTCCGGTCACTGACGTGGCCCCAGGAGCTGTTCTGTACTGTTTCTGGTTATTTAGTAGTTGTTCTGGAGGACGAACTAAAACACGCACATTGTTAAGCCGCCATCTTGACCTGGAAGTCCCATTTTGAATTAATCTTTGTATAGGGTATGAGATACGGATCCTCTTTCATTCTTTTGCATGTGGATATCCAGTTTTCCAGGCACCATTTATTGAAATGACTGTTCTGTCCCAGGTGAGTTGGCTTGACTGTCTTATCAAAGATCAACTGTCCATAGGTGAGAGGGTCTGCACCTGAACACTACTCGATTCCATTGGTCTGTATATCTGTCTTTATGCAGGACCATGCTTTTTTTTTTTTTGACTTTTAAAAAATTTTTTATTTTTAATTTAATTTTTATTTTTTCATTTTTAACTTTTTTATGGCATAGTACAACAACATATATGGGTGGGGCCAACTGACCCCACTTGAGTGAATCATCTACAGTCAAGCATCAACAGAGGAGGAAAAAGGAACAAAAATCTATAAAAGCTGATTGTCCCACAGTGCCAGGACAGGACCATGCTTTTTTGACCACTGTAGCTTAATAACATGCCTTAAAGTCAGGTAGCATGAGATCTCTGACTTCATCTTTCTTTCTCAAGATATTTTTAGCTATTTGGGGCACCCAACCCTTCCAGATAAATTTGGCTATTGGTTTTTCTATTTGGGGGATTTTAATTGGTATTGCATTGAATTTGTAAATCAATTTAGGTAGAATTGACATCTTACCTATATTTAGTATTGCAATCCATGAACATGGTATACCCTTCCACTTATTTAGGTCTTCTGTGATTTCTTTTGGCAATTTCTTGTCGTTTTCTTTGTATAAGTCTTTTGTATCTTTAGTTAAATTTATTCCTAAATATTTTATTCTTTTGGTTGCAATTATAAATGGAATTGTTTTCTTGATTTCCCCCTTAGATTGTTCACTACTAGTGTGTAGAAACACTACAGATTTTCGAGTGTTGACCTTGTAACCTGCCACTTTGCTGTGCTCATTTATTAGCTTTAATAGGTTTGCTGCAGATTTTTCAGAGTTTTTGACATATAGTATCATATCATCTGCAAACAGTGAGAGTTTTATTCCTTCCTTTCCAATTTTGATGTCTTGTATTTCTTTCTCGTCTAATTGCTCTGGCTAGACCTTCCAACACAATGTTGAATAACAATGGTGATAGTGGACATCCTTGTCTTGCTCCTGAACTTAGGGGGAAATTTTTCAGTTTTTCCCCGTTGAGGATGATGTCAGCTGTGGGTTTTTCAAATATTCCCTTTATCACGTTGAGGAAGTTCCCCTCTATTCCTATCCTTTGAAGTATTTTCAGCAAGAACAGATGTTGAATTTTGTCAAATGCCTTTACTGCATTAATCGAGATGATTAAGTGGTTTTTCTGCTTTGATTTGTTGATAGGTGTATTACATTGATTTTCTTATGTTGAACCATCCTTGCATACCTGGGATGAATCCTACTTGGTCATGGTGTATAATTCTTTTAATGTGCTGCTGGATTAGATTTGCAAGAATTTTGCTGAGATTTTTGCATCTATATTCATTAGAGAGACTGGTTTGTAGTTTTCTTTTCTTGTAATATCTTTGTCTGGCTTTGGAATGAAGATGATGTTGGCTTCATAGGATGAATTAGGTAGCTTTCCCTTCTCTTCAATTTTTTTTGAAGAGTTTGAGCAGAATTGGTACTAATTCTTTGTGGAATGTTTGGTAGAATTCACATGTGAAGCCATCTGGTCCTGGACTTTTCTTTTTGGGGACTTTCTTAATGACTGATTCAATTTCTTTACTTGTGATTGATTTGTTGAGGTCGTCTATTTCCTGAGTCAATGTTGGTTGTTCATGCCTTTCTAGGAAGTTGTCCATTTAATCTACATGGTCGAGTTTATTAGCATAAAGTTGTTCATAGGATCCTCTCATTACTTCCTTTATTTCTGCAGGGTGCAGGGTCAGTGGTTATATCTCCTCTTCCATTTCTGATTTTATTTATTTGCATCCTGTCTGTTCTTCTTTTTGTCTACCTTGCTAAGGATCCATCAATCTTATTGATTTTCTCAAAGAACCAACTTCTGGGTTTGCTGATTTTCTCAACATATTCTTAACCAGTGGGTCAAGGAAGAAGTTACAAGAAAAGTCAGTAAATATCTTGAGGCAAATGAAAATGAAGACACAACTTATCAAAATTCATGGGATGCAGCAAAGACGGTGTTAAGAGGGAAATTTATTGCCCTAAATGCCTATATCAAAAAAAAATTTATATTTTGACCAGTGCATTTCCTAATATAACTTATGTGGACAGCTTACTTGAACACCATAAGTACATGGAACATTGAGTAGAGCATGAGATTTTATATGTTTGTCCAGAGTGATGCCACGATAAATCCCAGAGTGATTTGAACAGTGAATAAGAAAGTATTTGCAAAGTCCCCTTGGGGAAATGATGAGAAAGGGGGAAAATTCAGCTTACCCAAGTGGAGAATTCTTGATATTCTCACGCAAAAAAGAAGAAAAAGAAGAAAGAGCAAAATAGAGGAATTAACTGTCCACTTGGAAGAACTAGAGAAAGAACAGCAAACTAACCCCGAAGCAACAAAAGGAAAGAAATAATGAAGATTAGACAGAAATAAATGAAATTGATAACATGAAAACAATTGCCTTATTTATATTCTCTCTCAATTCATTGATTTGAATTTTGATGAGGTTTTCCACATCTGTTCAAACATTCTGAATTGTTTCAGCTCCTGTATCTAATTTGAATTGTTGGTTTGTTCCTTTGACTGGGCCATATTTTCAATTTTCTTAGTGTGATTTGTTATTTTTTGCTGGTGTCTAGGCATTTAATTACCTTAATTCGTTTATTCTGGAGATTGTTTTCACTTTTTTTTACCTAGGATTTTCTTGCTAGATGACTTTGTTGTCTATCTATTCTTTGACATTCAGTTCAGGTTATTCTGGACCTCTAGTTTAGGTATTGTTTAATAGATCAGAATTTTTCAGTTTTTGTTTTTTGCCCTGCCTGTATGGTGCCTTTGCCCCCACCCCCTTAGGTCTACTTAAGTATTACAGACCCCAGCCAGATTTGTCCAGACCTAACTGTCCTCCTCTAAGGAAGAAAGAGTCACCTGCATCAGTTTTCCCTGAGGGTGAGAACCAGCAGATTTAAAGGCTTTTCCTATGAAGCCTCTGGACTCTATGCTTTTCCTATTCTGCCAAGTATGTGGCCCTTTTCTGCCTGCGGGTCCCACCTGCATAATGTGATGCAGTACCTTTAACTTCAGCAGACTCTCCCTGCTGGGGATGTGGTTGAGATAGAGGAGAGTTTGTAAGCTGGCTTTAATCATTTCAGTCTTCCAGACCCTGGGGTCTGAATTCCTTGAGGGAGGGAATCCACCTCAACTGGGCCCCACCCCTCTGCTGGGGAAGGCACAGTCTCCAGACAAACACTCAAACGAGCTCAATTCTGCCTATGCCTGGGGCAGTTGGAACCTGAAAAGCCTTGCAGGATCCTGGGTGGGCTCACAGCCAATCCAGCTTGTCCAGACTGGGGTGCACTGTGTGTCCAGTCACTAACATTGCCCCAGCAGTTGTTTTGTACTGTTTCTGGCTATTTACTAGCTGCTCTGGAGAACAAACTAAATCCCACACCTCACTAAGCCACCATCTTGGCCCGATCTCCTGTAACATTCTTGAAATGACAAAGCTGTGGCGATAGGGCACAGATTAGTGGTTGCCACAGGAACCACTGGGATGGGGTGTGGGAGTAAACATGCAGGGGTAGCACAAGGGGTCCCTTTGTGGTGATGGAATAATTCAGTATCTTGACTGTGCTGGTGTTTACATGAACCTATAAGGGATAAAACTGCACAGAATCACATACACATGCACACGAATGTGTGTAAAAAAATGGTGAAAACTGAATAAGGTCTGTAGACTAGTCGATAACATTTTACCAGGGTCAGTTTGACACTGTAATACAATTATTTATCACTAAATGTAATGGGATTCTATGTACTAATTTTGCAATATCCTCTGGGTCTATAATTATATCAAAATAAAAAGTTTAATTAAAAAAGTACCAGGGTTCAGGGGGATGGGAGGCTGGTGGAGCAGAGTTTCTTTTGGGGGTAATGACAATGTTCTAAAATCCATTGTGGTGATGGATGTATAACCTTGTAAATATACTAAAAGTCATTGAGTTGTATGCTTGGGTGAACCACAGCACATGTAAACTACAAAAATGTTTAAAAAAAGGAATGGCACATCTAACAGAAGAAAGAAGGAAAGTGGGGCGGAAGTAGAAGGAAGAGTGGGTCCATGTATTTTCTTAGCTAGCACAGAGGCACTGACAGTATCACAATGTCCAATGTTAATGGAGCAAGAGATTGAGATTTCAGAATTCTTTTTACAATTTTGAATACGACAAAGCTGAAACTAATAACATAAAATTTAGGAAGCAGGAGAAGAGTTGTGAGGTGGCTTAATGTACTTACAAAGCTAAAAATTAAAAATTAATACAGTTCCACTATTATACTTTCTGTGAAGTAGAACTGAAGTGAAGGCCACAGATAAGGGAAAATTTATCTTTCCTTTAGACCCTTTTTTCCTTCTTTGTATTTTGAATGTACCTTATCATGTACATGTACAACACTTAGAATTTAAAAAAATTATTAATTAATTAAACTACTCTCAAATAATTCCTGAATATATTACAGTAACAGTGCAAAAGTCAAACAAATTTAAATATTTCACACTTGTTTTTATTAACTAGAATTTGGAAATGTCCTTTTAGTAGGCAATATCATTTTTTATGCTAGAAAACTTTCCAATTTGAACATTATTAGTATTTATATATGTGATATATATATACATATAAATTACATTATAATATAGAATTGTCTTTTAGAGTTGCAGCTAAAGGTTAGGAATAATTTTATATTACTTTAAAAAGTTCATCCCCCACCCCCTTCCTCCCAATCAAGCAAAGCTGACTAAGTTTTACCTGTAAGAAATGATCTCCTTTAGATGATTGGTTAAGAGCTTTCCTCCCACATTTATTCTAAAAAGAGAGAATTCAAATTTGGTTCAGTTATCACCATTTTCATTCAGATTCATCAAAGAAATATAATTAAAATTAGAGCAACTTACCGAATAATTGCCTCCTTTTTCTTTTTACTTCTACAGTAAGGAACAATATGTGTAAAGGAATATCCACTATCTACAATGATACAGCACAATTCAGAAGGATTATCTCGGAAATACCTATGTGCACTGAGAGCCCCAGCTGCAAAAAAGAAAAAGAAAGAGGAAAAATAACACATTAAACAAATGAAGAGCATTAATATAAAGAAATAAAGAGAAGTAACAAACTGAGGCAAGCACAAAGACAAAAATTTTCCCTTTATTTATAGGAAAAATGCTTATCTGAAATAATATTCATAAAAAAAGACAAATAAAAACAAACAAAAAAACAAAAAAATAAAATAATATCCATGACTGTCACATCTTGGCAATGTTAAACTTAAAAATATCACTTATAACGTAAAAAACAAAGCAAAACAAAAACATCCCACTTATGTAGTAAATATGATACAAAGAAAAATCAGTGATCAATTTTTAAAGGCAAATTTTCATTTTATAACTGACAATAATTTATTATAACAGGAACTAATTTTGACTAGGGATTTATTATATGCCAGGTTCTATTCTAAGCTCTACATGAGGAGTGCACCTGATTTAAACTTCACAAGCCCATTTACAGATGAGGAAACTGAGGCACACAAATTTAACATGCCCAAGGTTACACAATGAGGAAGTGGCAGAGCCAGGACTAAAACTCAGGCAGTGTGGCTCTAAAGCAGGATTTCTCCGTTTTGGACCTGCTGACACTTTGGACCCGAGGATCTTTGTGGCTGGAGGCTGTCTCGTGCCTTGTAGGACATTCAGCAGCATCCGGGGCTCTACCCAAGTAGAGACACCACAAATGCCTCTAGTCACTGCCAAATGTCTCTGAGAGGCAAGAGCTCTCCTGGTTGAGAACTGCTGTTCTAGAAACTGTGCTCTTAACCATTTTATTATAAAGTCACTTACATAGCCTTAAATTCTTTTGTAAGCTAAATATTTGAAGAAAGGTTACAGAATGTCATGTAATACACTTGGTTTTAGAATATATTTACAGGTTGTTTTTCCTCAAATTAGCAACCCGAGCTATTATTTCCAACAATAATAACAGCAACAATGTGCTGGTTTGAAAGGATGTATGTCCCCTAGAAAAGCCATATTTTAATCTAAATCCCATTTTGTAAATACAGAATAATCCCTATTCAATACTGTATGCTCGAATCTGTAATTAGATCATCTCCCTGGACATGTAACCCAATCAAGAGTGGTTGTTAAGCTGGATTGGGGGAAATATGTCTCCACCCACCTTGGGTGGGGCTTGATTAGTTTCTGGAATCCTATAAGAGAGGGAACATTTTGGAGAATAAGAGAGACTCAGAGTAGAGCAGAACAACATAGCCACGAGAAGCAGAGTCCACCAGCCAGGGACCTTTGGAGATGAAGAAGGAAAATGCCTCCCAGGGAGCTTCATGAAACAGGAAGCCAGGAGAAGAAGCTAGCAGATGATGCCATGTTCACCATGTGCCCTTCCAATGAGAGAGGAACCCTGACTGTGTTCACCATGTGCCTTTCCAGATGAGAGAGAAACTCTATGTTCACCATGGGCCCTTCCACTTGAAAGAGAAACCCTGAACTTCATCGGCCTTCTTGAATCAAGGTATCTTTCCCTGGATGCCTTAAATTAGACATTTCTATAGACTTGCTTTAACTGGGACTTTTTCTCAGCCTTAGAACTATAAACTAGCAATCTATTAAATTCCCCTCTTTAAAAGTCATTCTATTTCTGGTATATTGCATTCCGGCAGCTAGCAGACTAGAACAAACAGTCAACAGACCAATAACAGAAATGGTAACTACCTCAGAAACTGTAATTTTTCAGAGATTAGAAACATGTGAATAGTAACTTAATTAAGGAGCAATATTACATTAACAAACTGATCAAGTGAGAGGGGTCTGACTAGATCATCTCTCAAACGGTCCATCTAGTTTTAAAATTCCATCTTTTATTTTCTTCAAATCTAAAAGGATGTCACCCACTGCTGCGGGATGTCAAGGACATCTTTACCCTATTCATATGCATATTCACACAACTTAATCTCAGTGGAAACTTTAACTCACCATTTACTCTTAATACTGCTTGGAATTGATATTCTTCAAACAGGATTTCATTCATTGATTCTTGAATTGAAGTGAAGTTAAAATATGGTTCCGTGATAATAATATTAGTATCTAAAAAATCAACCTATATGAGAAAACAAATTCCAATGAGTTTTGTAATTTGTAGTGATAATTAGAAACATTTAATATATATATAATATATACATATATATTATGAGATAGGTCTTATTATGATCTCCATTTAAAAGATGAGCAAACTGAGGCACAGAAGGGCTGAATAAACTATTAAGGTTCATACAGCTTATTACTGGCATAATTAGGATTTGAACCTGGGAAACTAAATTGCCTAACAGTTACAACAGCAAATCCATGCATTAAACTATTATGCAATTTGACCTCTCTTAACCAGAGCATTAATAAAATGATACCGTCAAATTGTCTAAAGAAATTATGCAAAAGTAATGTATGATATAACTACAAGTATTAGGGCTGTTACTTTGTTTTTAAAAGAAAAAGGGAAAGCAGCTTTAGGATATTTAAAGTTTACAGAATTCTCTTTCACACATTCTTGAGGAGCGTTAAAACTTGAACATTCTTTTATATACCTATAGTCAGGCTATAGACATTTAAAGTAAAAAATTCTCACATCACAATGTTCACATATTCAACTAGGTAGCCAGAACTATTTTATTGTGAAAATAAAAATGAGATAGAGAATTGGTCTAAGAATAGTATTAGAGACCTGAAGTAAAATTTTAATCTTGAGTTTCACACAGACTATCTCTATTGAACTTCCATTTCCATTGCAAAATGGAATTCTGCTCAAAGCTAGGCATAGTAAATTAGAGTGATGAAAATATTAACTAGAAATAGATTCATAAGTCTATAAATCTTAAAACCTAAGTTCTCATTTTTCATTTGAATAAGACATGGAAATAGAATTTGAATACATACTCCGATTTGTTACCTGATACATTTCTTTTCCAAAAAGGTAATCCCAAACTTGTCTTTGAACATCCCAGTTCACCAAGTACCCCTAAAAATTTTTAAATAAATTTAATTATCAAAGATATTTGAAGAAATTTTTAAAAATCACATTAATATTTTCTAAATCATTGGTGTTTAGCTCTTCTCCAGTCTACTGCTATGTGAACTTCAAGCCAATTACATTACTATGCCTTTCTCCTTTTGAAAATTCAAAAATTACACAACTAAAATTTCCAGGGTTCAATACATAGAGATGTGTCTTTACATTTAATTTCTTAAAGCAATGTGCTCTTCTTGCTTGTCTTGTAACATAAATAATAAAATTCAGTACCCACAAGCAGTAAAATCTTGGTCATTTATTTTTACTGGGAAACTCTGATTTCAAAATTTGGTTTTAATAAGATCTTAATTAAAATTAAAATCACCTTTTCTCAGAGATCTAAAGATATTTTCACGCGTACACACAAAGGCCCATATATGCAATTAAATTATCTTTAAATGTGGGTCTACAATGCTAGAAATGATACATAACTGGATTACCTTCTGAAAAGGCAGGATGTAAAAGAGTCCAGAGGGATCTTTTATTTCATCTATCTGGTTAGCTGTAAAGGTTTTAAGACGGGCTGTTTTTGACCTGAACTGACAGTTAGGAATAACCCTATAAGCAAAGAAACAAAAAATAGAATTATTTCCTAAATACTTGGTTCCTAAAAATACATTTATTTAAACACCAATGCCAAAAGAGGTTAGGACACCCCAAAACCAGCATCTCTCATACTGTCTTCAAATAACAAAAAATATCTTTTTTTTTAAATTCAAGTATGTAGCATGCTCTATGCTGGACCCTTCACCTTTCTAAAATAATTCTCAAGAAATCTTTACAGGTGGATGCATATTCCTTCTGCCAGTACACAGATGAGAGTAAGGGCTTAGGTAAAGGTCCTGGCCTTCTGATTTTAATGAGAAAATTCTTGATACCATTCAGCTAAATGATTTGCAAGTTCGAATTCTGGCCATATAACTACGTTTCCAATAAGTCAAAGATTGTCAATCAGCAAGATGGTACAGGGTACAGAAATACAAAGCAGTTTTAAACATGTTCCTGTCCAGCACTGAATTCACCTGGTTAGGGAGATAAACTAGAGCCATTATAAATCACACACACACACACACACGCACATATGTGCAACTACACAAACACACATATTATAGAGGATACTGGAATAATACTGTAAAAATGTTCTGTACCTGCTTATTTCACTTAATTATATTTTCAACAAATTATATGTTTAAACATTCTTTGGGAACATGATTTTAAGGATCTGCATTATATTCAATCTTATCATTGTTTTATAAGTTATCCAATATGCTATTTTTCATCATGTAGCTTACCATCTTTTTGCTGCTGTACACAACGTCTAACTAAACAATATCCAACACCCGTGCACTCTTACCAAGCACCTCTAATTAATTCCTTAGATAACCGATTAAAAAATAGAACTGCTATATCAAAGGAGATCAACAATGATACACAATGACAAAATATTTTCCAGAACTTCTGTATCAATTCACACTCTTAGGCAGTTTGTCAGCCCCATTAAAAATGAAAAAGGGGAAAAAAGGAAAAGAAAATAGAAATCCTGAGAATTTCAAACAGAAGCAAACGCATGTCTTTATTATTATATCATTATGATAAGCCTAGACACTTGGGGGTCCATGACCCCCAACGTGAGGATCTGATGAAAGACATAACCGTGTCCCCAGGAAAATGCAATATACACCCAAAGTGTTGCCCACACATTCCGGGGGTGCACGAACTTTGGGTACCCTCGGCCAAGAGGCTTCTCCGGAAGGCTACCTCCCTCGGCCACCTCCTCTACGGAACCGCCACACCGCCCTCCTCCGCGGCCGCGCAGTCGGGGGGCAGCGTCCCTCAGCCCCCGGCTCCAGCCAGGGCCGCCCCCGCGTCCGAGCGAAGGCCGGCCGGGAAGGTGCCAGGCGCGTGGGAACCGGCGGCACTTACGAGACACTGTCGTGGCTGTAGCCGATTTTGGCGTTGTAGGCCCCGTTATCCAGCACTAAGGTCGTCATCGCGGCCCACTGGCCCGCGCGCCACCGCCCCTTCTGCCCACGCTGTTTCCGGTACTCTATGGTTTCCGGGGCGGAGCGCTGACGCGTTTCCGGTCTCCCTGGCAACAGAGGACGCCCGAAGCCCGAGTCCGCTAGGCAGTGAGCGCCGTATTTTCAAGCCTAGCCGGTTTACTTGGAGGTGAGATCCGAAGAGAGTGGAAACTAATTGTTTTGTCGCCCATTGCCTGTTGGTCCTCTCCTTCGTCGCCTGAGTCGCTCATGCAACTTTATTCTAACTTCTGCAGCGATCCGGCTATTTCTTGATCCTCGAATAGTATTGTTCTTGGAGGATAAAATGTGAAAGTATACGCAACATGGAACTGATTATGAGGTCTCTCGAACTTCATCCCCTGCTCCTCTCTGTCTGACTGTGGGATCCAATCGTCTGGAATTACAAATGTGCTGTCCATCAACCTGCTTTGCTTTTTCACACACACTCACACTGTACTCCCCTCTTCCCTGGATTATGCCCCATTCCTTCTTTAGGACTAAGTTCACATCACATGTCTTTCTAATCTCGACATTTGACACACTCCTTCGCCGTTTCCCTATCTGGAATTAGGCGCCCTTCCTGGAATCAGGCGTCCTTTTATGTGGTCCAATAATACCCAGGGCTAACCTCTACATAGTATAACGGTTGAGCAAGAATTTTGAAATCTGATTTGGATTTTGCACACAAAATGGGCTGTGACTTTGGTCGATGATGATAATGATTAATATTTACACAGCTTACTGCATGCCTGTATGCTGTTCTAAAAGCTGTATATATATTAACTGGTTTAATCTTTACAGTTCTATGAAGTTAGCTATTGAAATCGAGGTGGTGGTTAAGATTGCAGCCTCTGGAATCAAACTCCTAGGTTATATCATGACTTTGCAACTAACTGGTTTGGGGCACATTAATTAACCTCTCTGAGCCTTAGTTTCCTCACCTATAAAATGGAATAAAATGAGGACATTAATACTCCCTTTCAGAATTGTTTTATTAAGAGTAAATGATAAAATTCAAATGCCTGGCAGTTATTATCATCATATTTCATCATATGATCATCACCAGTCAACCTGCCAAGATGGCAAACTCCCTGAAGTCAGGCATCCTATTCTATTGGTGTTTGCATCCCTTTCTATTGAAAAGTTCACTGAGCTTTCAGGACATGGCAAAGCTGGAGGCGCCATCATGGGAGTCGACGTCCTCCACAAAGACCAAAGAGGAGTCCAAGAGCCAGCTCATCACTGGAGGCTGCTGGTCAAGCTGTACAGGTTTCTGACCAGATGAACAAACTTTATCTTCAACCAAGTTGTGCTTAAAAGGTGTTTCATGAGTCCCTCCAAACGGCCGTCCCTTTCGTCTGGCAGAAGCAGCTGGCTGGCCGCGAAAACAAAACGTTTGTGTTTGTGGGGACCACAACGATGATGTGCGGGTTCAGAAGGCACCCAAACAACTGGACCCAAGATGCATCCTCAAGGCCTGGTGCAAGATGCTTACCTTCGACAAGCTGGCCCTGGGCCCTTCCAAGGACTGCGGCACCATCCTGCCTGATCTCGGGTCTCGGTGAAGGCCAGGAGGCCGACAGGAATTCCCGCAAGGCCCCAGGAACCTCGCGCAGCTACTCCAAGCGCTGTGTCCACTCCAAGTTCCAAGGCGCCAGAAGTGGGCGTGCAAGCCGCGGGTACAAAACCAACCTCACATCCTGCCCTGTTGTTAAAATGCTTCGGGTCCAAAGTCAATTATGTCTAAGTTTATTTACTTTGTTTCTCTAAAATTACAATACAATTACAATACAATTCATAATACAATAACTTTATTAAACTTTTGAGTTCCATAATATTTACTTCTTTGAAATGGAGTCCACATGTTCTAGCCACAACATCAGACTACTTGCCATTTATAAAGCCATGAACTCTCACAGTTTTGACCTTTTTCATAATGGTAGTCCACATGCCTAGTGAATTAATAATAGCTACATTCTATTGTAGCAGACACTCTGCCAAGTACTTTACCGTCATTAATTCAGTTAATTCTCACAACAGTCTCTAGAGGTAAATAGCACCACAGAGTCCAGAGAGGTCCAATACTTTTACTAAGCCCATACAGCTAAAAATCTGCAGAGCTAGGTTTCAAATGCAATGTTTGACTTCAGCGTTAGTTCTTTCAACAAACTAAACTGGTTTATGTTTGAATTAGTATCTCTATGCAAATCCATCTTTGACCTACCAAGATAAAAGGAATCACTCCTTTCTGTGTGTTCTCATTGGACTTTCCTTCTGTTTTCCATAATGATAATTATAAAATGATAAATTTATTAAGAACTTGTATGTGCTAAGTGCTTTGTTAAACTCTTTATATGCATAATCTCACTTAATCCTCACAAAATCCTGTGAGATACTGTTATCTCCAACAGATGAGGTAACTGAGGCTGGGAGAGATGAAATAATTAGCCCAAGTTTACACAGCTCCAAAGTAGCTGCGCAACATCGGAGCCAAACATCGTCACGCTCAAGGATTTAACACTGTGACATTCCCTCCATGCCAGACTAACCGGGTGGCTGGAACAGGGGTTTTGTATTTTTTTAAGTAACCGTCCGTACTTGAACAATGATTGGCTTTGGTATGTAATAAATGTTAAATGAATGACTCATTAACCCCACACCGCTCTTTTCTCTTTAAAAACACCAGGTTTCTCGACTACATGTAAACCCAACACCAGGACGCCCTCTCACACCTTCCCTGAAGCACCCCTCAGGTGTATTGTAATTATTTTCCTCTATTAGAGAGCACTGAGTGGTCATTTTCACCCCTGAAAAACGTTGATTTGGGGCTGATGAATTGCAGGCGTAAACCGTGATAGCCCTCTCTGATATTTCAACAATTTTCCTTCCTTTATACAGAGTTTTTCCAAGTGACATTTTATATACATATTTCTTTACATACAAAAACTTAGTGAGTAAAGGCTGGTATTAATCTGGTTTATAGATAAACTGAGGATAAAAGTTACTAAATTATTTTCTCCCTATTTACACAAATTAAAAATACCAGAGTCGGGACTAGGATTTAGGTCTTCCAGTGCCCAGGTCCAAGGTTCTGTTAAGACACTTGTCACATCTTACTTCCTTTAGGACCGGACCAACCAGGGGAAGCATCACATTATAGCATTCAGCTGGTGGCAAGCAGAACACCCCGGCGAAGGGGAGAAACCAAGGGAAGAACACGAAGAAAACCGAGGAAGCACACTGAGCAAAGCAGCTAGAGCAGTTAGTGCAGCTGACCGCTCAATTCGGTGGAAATGAAAAAGAGAAGCGGCACGGAGGAGGAGCATTCAGTGATGGGGGCGGGGTAGACCAGCGGCTAGGGAAGGAGGACACGTTTCGGGGACTGGGAATTAAGCACCCGAAGCGCCTGACAACGTAACGGACCCCGCGCGGAACCCACCGCCAGGACCCGAGCAGCGAATATCCTGCGCCAGCCCAGGGCCAGCGTTCGCCCCGCCAGTGGTGCCCCGCCCACACCCT
>PVIY010031760.1:0-29632 GCA_004026745.1 Myrmecophaga tridactyla | reverse complement strand
AAGCCCATGGCAGGCTCCCAGCCTCTATCCTTGGCCTTCAGCACAACTCAGGCAGCTCCCATCACTCCTCTGCTCAACCTTGTTGGCCCCCACCTCAAGCAGAGTCAAACCCAAGGCCTGGGCAGGCCTGTAGGCCCCTCACCCTCTCTGCGCTCACTTCCTCTCATACACACCCTTGCCTACTCTGTTCCAGCCTCCCCAGGCCCCTCATTGTTCTTTGAACATGCCAAGCCTGCCTCAGAGCACCTCAGGGGTTTCTCCCCCAGTATCTGTGTGGCCCATGGCTTCATGCTTTACATCACCTGCCCAATGTCGCCTCTGCAGAGAGGCATCTCTCTACATAGTGGCACCAGCTCCTAACCAGTCTCTGGCCTCTCTCCCTGTTGTGCCACTATCTGACATATGAGGGATTTATGTGTCCATGGTCTGCCTCCCACCAGCATAACAGCTGGGCTCTGTTTTTGTTCCTCATCATGACCCTGCTCTGAGAGTAGTGCTCAATAAATATCTGTGAGATAAAGCTCTTGGGTGTGGAGGATCCCACAAACATTTTCTGAACCCCTATTAGGTGCCAAGCACTCTGTTGGCTCAAGGACATGGCAGTCCCTAATACCTGGTCGCTACGTCAGGGTTTGAATGGTTGATTAGGGAAGAAAGACAGGTGAGCCAGTCACAGCAATTTAGTGTGGCAAATGCAGTCACAGGATGTAGAACGAGTGTTCCAGGGCCAGTCCTCATTGTTGGCCATGGGACCCTATGGTGATAATCTTCACCAGTTCATACACTTGAATTGCTCCCCAGATCTCAGCCTTTAGCGTTCCAGAATGAAACCTCCTAATTTTATTAGGCAGTGCAAAAGCTTTGGCATCAAACGGATGCTATTTCAACTCCTGGCTGTAATATCTCCTGGCTGTGTGACTTAGGATAAGTCACTCCCCATTTCTGACCCTCAGTTTTCCTAACTAAAAAATGGGTACACTAATCCCTACTTGATGGGGTAGATATGGGCTTATAGCAAAAGAAGCCATGAATGTAAACGTTCTCTGCTCTGCCTGGCACGCAGCATGCAGGCTTTCCCTCATTCAGCAAACACTGACCACCTACTGTGTACCAGGCTCTGGGGTTATCATAAGCAAATCGTCCTTATTAAAGGACTTAAAAGTTTAACCCCATCACATTTCCATGCATGTTTAATGCTGTGAGAGGAAATGTGGGGTGTGATGGAAGTGCCCAGCAGCAGATCTAAAGGGCCAGAGGTTCAAGAAGGGCCAAAGGCTGGGTAGGAGTTAGCTGGGCAAAGGGAGAGGAACAGCAACCCCAGATAAGGAGCAGAGTGGGTAAAGGCCTGCAGGGGAGTGCTGAGAGTGGCTGGTGCATGGAGCAGGCGGAGGGCAGGGTCTGAGATGTGGCTGGAGAGAGTGGGGAGGCCAGAGCAGAGCGCTGGGGCCCTGTGGGCTAGTCAGGTAGGATTGGAGCTCATCCTAAGAGCAAACGGGATGACACTCTGATCATGTCCAGGATAGATGGTGAGGTGAGAATACTCTGTCACAGAAGAGCACTGCAGAATGATCTGGTTTGTCTGAACCTGCAGAGGAACCATCAGGATGGACACCACGGGGCCCTTTCAGCCTCCAGGTGACCTCGAGGGAAGGTGAACCCACCTGGGCCACATGGAACCATGCCCAGGGCATGTCCCAGATCACCAAGGGCAACTTTATTCCTGGCTTCCTCACCACACGGGGAGGGATGACTTCCCTTTGACAGACCCCCGCCACCCCGCCCCTGTGGACTATTTCCTTTCACACTGCATCATCTTTGGCTGGGGTTGGGTGGGGAGTGAGGCTACCTCAATCAACTTTGGTGCTGTCTGTAACACTAACATGTGCCAAGATGGTTTCACTGGTGACAAAAGTGCTGGGTCATGAGCAGCAGAATTAACAGTGCTTTAAACTAACATGAGAACTTCTAAAATTATTGATGAGTGATGCCCAAGAATGTCTCAGGAACAGGAATCCAATAAATTATGCACTTAACCATACTTGCCCATTCAAAAATCAGAACACCAGATTAGGCAAGTTTACATATACCTGTAAGGACCACCAGGGAATCCTGTAAAAAACTTGCATCCTTGCATGTAGCTCAGCAGAAACGGGCTTGCTTGTGTGCTCCCCTCACTGGGGATATAAACTCTTTGGCAGGAGTAGACCAGAGGTTGGTGGACACTGATTAAACTCATTTATTTCTTAATTATTTAAAATCAAATATAGGATTTATGCTCACTATAACCAAGCTACACTGATAATAAAGATAGGAAAACAGTGGTGCCGGCCTGGAGTTGGGTTTCCTCTAACCTCCCCCTGCTCACCCTCCCCACCTCTCCCCATCCCCACCAGGAAAGGTCGAGAGGTGGTGAGAGGAGAGAGACCAAGAGAGGTCAGGAAAAGGACTGTGGGATGCACTGGACAAGGCAGTGGCTACACAGCCAACCCAGGTCCTGGCCTGCAGGGTCAGCAGCCCAGATGGAGGCAATAGGGGATGGGATTGCTGGGATACCTCATGGTCTCTGCGGCCCCCTCTGCAGCCCTGCCCCAGCATGGGGCAGTGTTTGCTCTCGATGCTTTTCTGCCCCCCATTCTGTTCTCTCTCCCTCCAGTGGCCACCATCTCCCTGCCAGGGCTCTTCAGCACCTGAATGGCCCTGCCTCCTCCATGCTCCCTCCAGCACCCCGATCCTCAGCGCATTCTCAGCTGGGCATTGGACTGGATTAAACAGTGAGGGATAATCCTTCTCCATGTATGCACATCATGACTATGCTTTTCAAACCCCAAATTGGGATGCACGGTCTCATGACTGAACAGAAGATTCAAAGTCAGAACCGTCCTGGAAATTCCAAGCAAGACAGTCACCATAATGACACTTATTTTAAAATAGGATGTTGGTAACCAAAATGATTCTCGATGTTTTGGAAAATCCAGGCTGCTCCTGACAGGCCAGCTTCTCCACCAGGTCCCTCCCTGGCCTCTTCTCTCTGGACTCCCTCCCTGCCCCCCACCTCCACCCCATCCTGCCTACTGATGTGTGCCCTAAATGCCCTGCAGCCTCCATCCCACAGAGTAGGGTACATTCAAATTCCTGGGGGCCCTGAGCTCTATTTTGTGGCTAATATTAATTGAGCTTATTAAATTGACCTTCCTACTTCAATCATTCTTACTTTTTAGAACAGAAATCATTTAGATAATTCTGTACCTGCCTCTACATTTGAGAGGCCACTGTCTCGTGGGTTACAACTTCTGCATACAGCCCATACCTTAGTCAGAATGAATCCCATGCTCTCCTGGCTGCCCCTGCTATGCTCGAGCTGCCTCTTGCATTGCCTGCCTGCTTCTTTTTCTGTCCAGCACAGGCCTAGAGTTTCTGATTCAGTTTCGGCATCATCTCCCCCAGGAATCCCTCTTTAAAGGGGTCCTTTCCCTGTGCCCCCAAAGCACCCTGGAGCTACAACAGCTGATCGTGACGCATATGAATGGTGTTTACCATCTGTGTGTCCGACTGGGCTGAGCTCCCTGGCTTGTTTCTTTCACCCCTGCACTTATCATCGATTCTAGCATGTAAAAAGTGGAATGGGACGGACTAACACAGCCTCAATCTGCTGTCACAGGGTTGTCCTGGCCCCTCCCCTCTGCTACCTTTCCGTGGCTCCTCCAAAGCCCTCTAGAGGCAGAAGCACAAAGTGTTGGTAGCAGGGAAGGACGTCGGGGAAAGGAGGGGCTCTCAGAGTTACCCACCCCTCCAGGCCAGGGGAGAAGGGTAAGTGCTCCCCTCTCTGACCAAACTGAGTCCTGTGGTTCCTCAAGGGCAGGAGCCTGCTTTCAGTGTCCTCGGGGTCCCCTGTGATGACAAGGACGTATCTGGGCCCAGGGAGTCCTGCATAGTGTGGGCTGAAAGTGAGTAAAGCAGTAACGGTGTCACAATTTACCCTGAACGAGTCCTTCAATCTCTGGGGGAAAAGCTGCAGGCATTCTTCGGCGGTTATGAAGCGGGTATCCAAGTAATTCTTTGGAACAACTGGAGTCTGAGACGTAGCGGCTTCTGGCCAACTCATTTTAGTATCTGAAACAATGATATAAATCAGAAGACTTCCGTTAGTGGCATGTACACTTCTTTATTCCTATTTCAATACTGTTTATTTCTTCCTGTCCCCAATCCTGTTAAAATACTACTCAGAAATACAATCCTGTGAATTTAACATGTCTCTAAACATAGCTTTGACCTTGTTATGATCTGGTTTCTTTATCTTCAATTTCTTAGAGATGTTCCTATTACTGTAAGAAGAAATTGGTTCACTAGAAAATCAAGAACCTGCTTTTATCCGAACACATCTCAAACTACAGAGCCCTCGTGTAAACTTGTCTTACTTCTCTTTCCTTCCTCAAGGGCAGGAACTAGGTAGGTCTTATCTCTCGATTCTCAGAGGCTGAGAATGAGAATTCTCATTGCAGAGAATCAGTCCCTAAACATGGGAATGTGTGATTCATTCAACACTTGTTAGCTCAACAGATGTTTTTTGGCGAATATGCTAGGGACCTTCTATATTTTTTTGGTCCTTTCAACAATACCAAGAAGTAGACACTCTTCTTATGTGTAGTTTATACCCAAGGAAACTTAACATTACATCCATTTTTCATATGAGGAGATGGAGACTCAGAGGGTTTGTCCAGTTTCCCCGAGGTCTGCTCATGACAGCAGAGCTGAATCCAGGCCAGTCAGATTCTAGAGTCCGAGGAGTTAGTCCTTGCATTATAATACTCTTCCCTAAAATTGAGGGAGGAATTGTAATCTCTACTTAAAATCCATACCCCTCAGGCCGCGATGATTTGAGTGTGGCCTTGTCTGAAAGCCAGGCTCTAAACCTGGGGGCTTTGCTTTAGCCATAGTCCTCTGTGCATATCCTCCCTGACCTGATCTTCTGGTGGGCGGTGGGCAGAGGGTACAGAGTTCAAGGGCACCTGTGGTCCACTCCTGAACCTGGCTCCTGGCCCACCTGCACCTCATGTTGGCTGGGCTCAGGTTCATTACTGGCACCCCAGCCCCCCACCCCGCTGGGCTCCCCCTGCCATTTCTACCACGGACCTCTGGCATGGGACCGGCTAGAAGCCTCAGGCTCCCTCCCTGGCACACCTGGCCAGGTGGGAACAGAGATTGTGTTGGAGAATGGATGAAGGAAAGACAGGCTGCTGAAAGGGACGGGGAGGAGACAGATGGAGGAGAGGAAGAGTAGAAAATGAGTGTGAGGAAGGAGGAGAGGGAAATAACAGGAGAGAAAGGGGCTGGGGTAGAGAAGAAGCCAACAGTAGTTGATGGATCTGAGTCAAGTTCCTGCTCTGCAACTGAACAACCAGCTCTGGGACCTCGGGCCGTGATCTAATCATCAATTTCCTCACATGAAAAATGAATGCACTTGCCACATGGGAGGCTTTTGGAAATAAATGAATTCCTTCTCCTTTTTTTTTTTCACATGGGCAGGCACTGGGAATCAAACCCGGGTCTCCGGCATGGCAGGCGAGAATTGTGCCACGGAGCCACCGTCGCACCGTCCCCTTCTCCTTCTTTTTATTTCCCCTCAAAAATGTCAAAACATATATCCAAAGAAGACATCAAACAAAATTCTAAGATATGGCTGTGGGTTCTTGCATTGTCTTTTCTCATGGTTGTGGGACCCCTCTCTCTCTCTCTTGAACTATCAAGACAAAGTCTGGTAGGACTAGGTCAGACCATCCTGGGGATCTGGTCCAGCCTCTCCATTTTCCTGGAGAGGGGTCACAGCGATTCAGTCAACTCCCAGACGAAATTCCAGGAGTAGATTTAAAATACAAATGGTTCCAAGTTCTGCTCTATTCAACCTGCAGCTTATTTGCAGCATAATAGAAGAGTATCCACCTTGATAAATTTGTATGTGTCTCATAGACTTTCTAGAGGGCTTATTGTTCATCTAAACTTCGCATATGGAAAGCAGCATCAGTGAGAAGGGAGAGAAGGGAGGGGAGCAAGGACATGGGAGTGGTGGCAGCCTGGGTGTCCCTGGTCTGTGGGGGTGGGAGTGGGGATGCAGAACAAGGACCAGATGGGAAAGCCAAGAGCTCAGCAGTTTCCAGCCTCGATTGCAAGGTACAAAGTGAATTTCCTAACAACCAGGGGCTGGGAGAACAGGCTGTGTATAGGGATGTGCCAACGAAAGTTTTAGAATCCTTGCATCCTTATCTGGTAAGGAGGAATAACACTGGCCTTGTCTGTGCATATCTGTGTTATTAATTATAGATAATCATCGTCTATTTTCAGAAGGAGAATCTTAAAGGACATGAGGAGTGAGTGAAAAATCATGGGCACTGGAGTAACTTTGATGACGCCCATGCTCTAAGATCCTGTAAAAGTCTGTTCTCATAGTTCTGCTTAACTCAGTAAAAAGAAAAGGCCTAAACGTAGTCAGGTCAAATTAAATTAAAATGTCTGTTTCCAATCTCATCACATACACTGCTCCACACCTCACCACTGAGAGGCCTAAACCCACAGCTAAGGCTACGTTAACCCACGGGGTCTTGTGACATGGCTGGGAAAGACTCATGCTGGTCCCTTCTGGACATGCCCTTGGTGGGGTCTGCACTTTGAATTTAGCTACCTTCAAATCCTGTTGCAAAATCAAGATAACTCATCCCTTCCTTCTCATATCCTATTTTTTTAGTCAGCAGAGCATACTGCTCTTCATCCATGGGCATCCCGGTGTCCTCCAGTACCTGGCAAGAAAGAGAAGTGAGGATGGAGAGGCGGTTAGAGTGTCCTTGGGCCGGCCCAGCCCCTCCTGGCCCTGCAGCCACCCCGAGCTCCGACCTGTGCCCCTGCCTGTGATTGTCACTTGTCTGTCCCTGCCCCGCAGGCTCCCAGGGGCGGGGCCCAGCTTTGATGCAGCCGGGACCCCAGGACAAGGCTGGTGTTTGTTGAGCAAGCGAGGGAACAAAGGAACAAACAGGTGTCCTGGCCTTGGGCAGAGTCACAGTCTGCAAAGGCCTCACCACTGGTGATCCTCAAATCCATCTGTGGTGAGTGAAATGACATCCTCATCTCATAAGTTAGATTTATAGTCACATAGATTTAAGGAAACATGAATAGAGTACAGCAAGGTGGTCTAGGGAGGGAAAACAAATTGTTATTCAAGTTCCATTATGATCTACAGTAACAAAATATGGTAGGATTGTTTTTTGGGTGGGGGATGTGTTCATGGTCACCTTTCTTCCTCTTCTAATGCAAGTCTACTCACTGAAAGTTACTTAGAATGCTTTGAGCCACACCTAGAGGGGAGGGCAGGACAGAGGACACCCTGCTATCAAAGAACCCAGTTTAAATGAGAAAACATAGCTTTTCTTCCAGATAAGCACGGAGACTCAGTTCAAGATATGTCTGTGTATCTAAGGGATAGGTGAGAGCAGGCTTTCTGGAAGTGTGAGTTTGGAGATGTGTTTTAAAGAAGGGGTGTCTGTGTGCGTGCGTGCAAGGGAGGGGTGGGTTCAGGGTACTGAGAGAGAGCAGGAGTACAGCTCTCTTTACTGTATTCTGTGGAACGCAGAGACAGGAACAGGAGGCTCAGGTAGGAGAGAGTACATCATCATCTTCTTTGTGCAGGGTTTATTGCCTTGTAGGTGCCAGCCATTTGAGTGAGGGGGTTCTTTACAGATGTCACATAGCTCCCATTTACTCTGCTACAAGACTTGAGATAGGTTTTCTTACCAACTTTGTCTTGAAGATATGGGAACTGAGGTTTGGAGAGTTTGGGTGACTTGCCCCCATTACACAACCAGCACATGACATATCTGGGGCTCAAACCCAGCTCTAATTATTGGTCACTACGAGAAACTCCATGGAAGAAGGTGGATGGGGCCAGGGCAAGGGGCAGGCGTGGCGGGAATGTGTGGGAAGCAACACCGTGGGAAAGGCATTCAGGCCACGGAGCGCTGGAGGCTTGAACGGCAGCTTATCAGAGTCTTGGAGGAGAGCCTCTTGATCCCCCATATCATAAGGGGAAGGGGGGCCTCCAGGGAGCTGTTGTGAGGCCGTCTCCCACTAGATTCCCTATCTCCCCAGTCTCTTGTGGATGCCCGAGTTCTGATGAGGTGGGGGGCTTTCTGCCCTGCCCCCTCAGAATAGAGCTGCAGAGTATAAATCTGCCTACCTGCAGTGAAGCTTGGCTCCTCTGCATAGGGGCAACTCACAACTCATGTTGCAGTTATTGGAGTCATCCTTTTTGGTATGTGGGACAGGATGGCAGAGAGATGGCATCTTTTTGCTGTCTATGTAAGTAATAAACTGTCTAAATCTAAAAGTGGCTTGCTATATCTTTACCGATTAAATCAGTCAGGCCTTGGCTTTGCTTTGTCTTGGGTGTGCTTTGACAGTAAACAAGCAGCAGGATGTGCTTGGTGCAGCATTGGGAGCGGAGAGGAAGGGAAGGGGATGCAGGTGTTGTGGTGTGCCTGGGGGGAGCTCTGGGTGGGGGCGGGTAGTGCTGGATTCTGAGGATCCCAAGGGCCTGCCTGGGACTTGTGCAGATGGTGCGTGACCGGGAATTCTGACAGCTTTGTGCCAGCTGCATAAGTACCGCACCCCAGTTCTAGGGAGGAACCTGACCCAGCATGGGGTGGTGGGAGTATTTAGAGAGAACTGTGGCATGCATAGAGGCAACCATGACAGCCACGGGCTCTGAAATGGATATAGTGGTTGCTTCTTTTGAAAAACAACTTTATATTTTGAAAACAATTACACATGAATTATTCATCACAAATTCCTCCTGCTCAGTCCTTTCATAAAAACACACAAAATGGATAGTAAGAGAATGTCTTTTAGGCAAATGTTTCACAGCCTGGAGGGTTGGGGAACAGCCGAGAGATTGGGTATGACTTCAGCAGCCTGTCCAGTGGTGGCAGGCATGCAACCCCCTATTGGTGCAGAGTGCCACAAAGGACACAGAGCCTGCAAAGTATGATCATCAGAAGAGGTACAGAGCATTTTATAAACATTAATGTCTCTAATGCCTCTTTTGAGGCTCCCCTTGCACCACTCTCATTTCTAAGATGAACACAGTAGCAAATCAGATTTATCACAACCCTTGGAGGCAATTTATAACAACACAATGTAAGGCTAAACTGCAACTTTTTATGAAACATTTAACAATATTTAGCCATTCAAGTAATTTCCGTTGGTCTTTTCTAGGAGGTATTTCCCTAAGAAAGTTCCTCCAAGAGTGACAAATTGTGGACTTGCTTGGCTTAAGCAAGACCAGCATCTTCTGATTCATCAAATAGTCACTTCCTGTGTCCTGTGACATCACTCAGACAGTAGACTGATTCTCGTTCGTGAGGTCATAACATTATGTGCAGTCGATGCTGGATTTCCTAGGTGAAGAAGATGCTCCAGAGCAGGGGCTCAACAACTGGAGTTGAGCAAGTGACTTGAGCCTTTTTTAAGCTCAGCTGCTGCAAAGCATCCTGTGGGAGAACCACCTGCCAGTTTCTATATGTGAATAACATGGCTTGCTAGACCTCTTGGAGTAATTTTTTGGTGGTTGCTCCAGGGATTACAAAATACATCCTTAACTTTTTACAGCCTGTTTAGAACAAGTTTTGTTCCACTTCATACAAAATGCAGAAATCTTGCACCCATGTAGGTCCTCACTCTCCCCGCTGTCCTTATGCTATCGTTGTTATTCATTATATATCTAAATATATTATAACCCCTTTGAGAAGATGTGAAATTATTTCTTTAAACACTCATATGCATTTTAAAAAATCTTTCTATATTTAATCAGATAGTTATCCTTTCCAGTGTTCTTCCTTCCTCTGAGATCTGAGTCTCTACCTAGTATCCCATCCCTTCCATCTGAAGAACTTTCTTGAACATTTCTTGTAGTGAAGATCTGTTGGAAATGAATTATTTTGGTTTTCGTCTTCTGAGAATGCCTTTATTACACTTTCATTCTTGAAGACTTTTGCAGGATATAAAATTCTGGGTTAAGAGGTAGGATTTTTTTCCCTTTAAGCACTTTAAAGATGTCCCACTGTCTTCAGGTACCCATTGTTTCTGATGACAGGTAAGTGGAGATTCCAATTGTGTCATTTTTCTTACGCTGCTTTCAACATTGTCTCTTTGGCTCTGTTTTTCAACACTCTGTCCGTGATCTTCTTTGTATTTATCTTAATTAGGCTTTTCTGAGCTTCCTGAATCTAAAAATCCATGCCTTTCACCAAAATTCAGAAATATCAGGTTTCATTTCTTCAACTATGTCTTCTTCATTAGCCTTTCTCTCCCTTCCTTCTCTGACTACAATTATACCTATGTTATTTTTCTACCTTTCTTTGAAGTACTGTTTTTTTTTCTTTTTAATTTTTTTCTCTTTTTAGTGTGTATAATTTCTGTTGATCTATCTTCAAGTTCATTGACTCTTCCTTTTCTCATCTCCATTCTGTGGTTAAGCCAGTTTGGTGAATTTTTAAGTTCAGTATTTTATTTTTAAGTTCTACAATTTCTATTTTGTGCTTTTAATAATTTCTATTTCTCTATTCATATATTTTCATTCATTAAAAGTGTACTTTCCTTTGTATCACTGAGCATAGTTATAATAGGCTACTTTAAAGTCTCTGAATATTAATTCTAGTGGCTGGGTAATTTCAGAGCCTTTTCTCTTCAGAAGGATCTCATTTCCCTGTTTCTCCATATGTTGAGTACTTTCAGATTGTAACCTAGATACTGTGATTATTATGGTGTGGAGACTCTGGGTTCTCTTATATTTCTCCAAAGAGTTTTTATTTTTTTGTGTTTATTTGTTTGCTTACTTGAGCAGGCAATTAATCTGGTTGACTCAAACTAAGAAAAGTCTGTCTACTGGAAAGCAGCTTAAATTTCAGTTCAGTTCTTTTATCCTTAGCTAAGGTACTTGCAATTTGCTCTGTTTATGTATGGCTCAAGGTCAGCCTGAGATTTGGGCTGTATATATATGCAGAATTTGGGCTACCCATTCTCTTTTCAGGAATACCCCTTCATTTTCAAGCTGCAGTAATTGTCCAGATCTCTGTCCTCAGGTTTTTCAGGCCAGAAAAACTGTTGGTTATCTCTCTGTTTTATCTGCCTTGTGTGGCACCAATTTCGGCCTATACATTGGTGAAAAGCTGTAAAAAAGTGAGAATCTTATCCTATGCCATTTCCATATTACAAGAGTTGGCTCCCTCTCCTGCTTGCTTAATTTCACTCTCCCAAAAAACTCAGGTTTTGGTTATTTATTTATTCATTTATTTATTTGGCAGGTGTTGGTCCAGTAGGAGTGTACTCAGCTATTTTTGGAAGCAGAACTCTCAGTAATACATGCTTGGACACTATAGTAAGCCCATACTTAAGACACAGGCATTATCAGCCTGAGAAATTCCCCCAGTCCTCCCAGCCTGGTGATAAAGCCCTCGTTTGAACTTTCATAGTTTCTTTCTGCTAACTCCTATCATAGGTGGCCCCTCTTACAAGGCCTAATACATGGAAGATAACCAACACATTGCTTTTGGATAGAGAAATTACCAGTACATTCTTTTTCACCTCTATATCCCAAGGGCACATAGTAGATGCTCAATAAATGTTGAGTGTATATGGAGAGGAGGATCTGTCAATGTAAGGGACTGCTGGATGGATAGCAGATTCACTGTCATGTCTGGATGAGTCTCAAATATGTCCTAAGAAAGTCTATGCCTAGATAGACAAAGTGTAAAGAGGCATTCAGCCTTGGCTAGGAAGAGATTAGGATACCTGGAATATGGTGAGGAAGGAAAAGACAGTTGTCCTTGTGAGACAGACAAAAGAAAGCAGGAAGAAAAGGAGACAGGATGGTTACTATGAAGCTGAACTGTTACTTTAGACCTGCAGTGCAGAAACTTCAGACTTGGGTGTTCCATTAATTTTTTGAGTGCGCTACATCAGCCAGAGTATCTTTATTGTTCTCCCTGCAATACTATATTTAGAAAAGTTCTCTTTTGAAAATGTCAGCTTGCCTCAGTACAGGGGAACATAGGAAAAGCTTTCATGTTTATACTTAAGCCAGATATTTAAAGAACACAATCTGAGAAGAAGGTAGAATTCAGGCACACACAATCTGGAGACTGCTTTTTTTATCCATTCCTACTCACCTGGAAATTCTTTGGTTTAAGTTCTTTTGTGATAAAACTAAAGAGAGTTCTGGGTTTTATTTTTAATAAGGAATAGTATTTCTATTCCCTTACATACTCATTCACAGACAAAAGGAAAGAGGTAAAAAATACCTGTCTTCTCTAGAATTTCAGACATACTCTATCTCTAGCCTTCCATTCCCCCATCCTGTGATAACTGATTTCCCAGCTCCTCTGCCATTATTAACCATCTACCATCTCAGAGCTGTGTCATCCAGAAGACAGGAATGATCAGGGAAGTTCAGTTATCAAGATTATCTGATTGCGTGCAAAGTAGATAGTAGGGATATTATCTGTGTAAGAGTACCATGTCATAGAACTAATTAATAATTGAATAGAAAATCAAATCCATTAAGCAAATGCCTTATAGAATATTCAGACACAAATATCTGACTGTCCATGCAGCGCTTGCAAGACAGAACCTTCAAAGTCAATGTGAACTTATATGAGAGGCAAACATGATGCTGTCACCTAGACAAGTCACAAATGCTTTGGTTCAAGATGCCTGGTATGAGTGCAGATAAAGTAACAGGATTTTCCTTTATTTCTTAACTGAGAGGAATACTCTGAAGAATGAAATGGATATTCAAAGGGCATAGAGCATCTCAGATAAAGGCCCCTTGCATAAGAACCCTGGCAGCAACAGATGTTTGAGGGACAGCCTTCAGTTATAGGCGTTAAATATATTAAGCATCTCAGGCACAGTCCCAGCATTAATGGAATAATGAAAGGAGCCAGGACTGACTTCTGAGCTATAAGTGCTCCTTCTTGATTCTAGGAGGCAACGAAAGCTCCACAATTGTCATTACCAAGGATCTACTAGGTGCTAGACTAAATGATTTTCATGCATTATGTTATTTAAACTTTGTGACAACTCAAGAAAAGAATGACCAAAGATCTCCAAATGAGGAGATTAAAGCTTAGAAAAGTTAAATAAACCATCTGTTTTCTAGAAAGACACAGCTAGTAAGTAGTGGAGCACAGATTTGAACACGTCTGTCTGAATCTACTAGACAAAACTGTCTCATAGACTCAGCATTGGGAGGGACTTTGGAGAGTGTGGGTGTCAACCTGAAGCCCAGACATATAAGCACCTGCCTCAAGGTCACAGATGAACAGTATGGAGCCACTTGAGTAACTCTGGTGGGAGTGTCTAATGCCCAGGGGTGCTTGGTGGCCCATGAGAACAGCCCCACACTGGCGAACGAATCTGGATAGATAGTTGAGGCTTCTGGCTCTTTAACTAATGGTCAATGGTGGTTTCTTTTGCACCACATTCACACACTGGAAAATGTGTCACTTTAATTCAAATGACCCAACCTGGCATAGTCTACAGAAGAATTCATCAGACACAGCTGAGACAGTTTTTTGTGTTCACCAAACCACTGTGTTACACGTTTGGAACAGGGAGGGATGATAGTCAGCTAGTGCATTACAAACCATCCAAAACTCAGAGGCTTACAATAAAACTCATGAGTTTGCAGGTCAACTGCAGTTTGGTTGATGTAAGATGGGTCTGGTTGGGTGTTTCTGATCCAGGCCACAGGTTCCCGGGCCTGGCTCCAGGCTGTAGGTGGATTTAGACCTGACCAAGTTTGTTCAATCTGGGGACCAAACTAAAGAGACAGCAGCTGCCCTGCGCAGCTGTTCTAATGGCAGATCACTGAACTGCAAGGCTAAGCCATTCCATGAAATCAAATTTAATATTTAAGGCCTCAGTTCAGGTCACATCTGCTATATTCCATGTCAGAAAAGCCCAGCATCAATGGGTAAGGGAAATGAACTCCACACAGGGTGAGATGGTGGGAGCGGTGGGAGGGAGGGGTGGTGGTCATGCAAAGGCAGTAGCTATTTGCAGAACAATAACCCAAAGTATCACAAGAACTTTTCATCAGAATGGAACCTGTGCCAGTTTGAAGCGCTTATGTACTTCAGAAAAGCCATGTTTTAATCCTGATCCAATCTTGTGCGGGCAGCCATTTCTTTTAAACTTGATTCAATACTGTAGGGCAGAAACTTTTGATTAGATTATCTTCATGGAGATGTGATACACCCAATTGTGGGAATGACCTTTTGCTAAGATGCAGATGTGACTCTACCTACTCAAGGTGGATCTTGATTAGTTTACTAGAGTCATTTAAAAGGGGAAATATTTTGAAGAAACCTCAGAGCTGATGTAGACATTTGAAAATCGAGACAGAAGTAGCCCAGGTGCAAAGCAAGGACTCACAGAAATAGCCAGAACCTGAAGATAAAAAATCTCTGGCCCTAGCAGATGCTAACCTAAGAGATGAAACCCAGAGTCTTGTGCTGGAGCAGGTAACTGAAGGCCCACAGAAGCTTAGAGAGGAAATTACTGGCATCAGAAGCTGGAAGCAATGTAATTGGAAACAAGGACCAGCAGATGCCAGCCATGTGCCTTCCTAGATGACCCTTCCTTGAGCCAAGGTATCTATCTCTGGATGCCTTGCTTTGGACATTTTTATAGGCTTAGAACTGTAAACTTGCCAACTTATTAATTCCCCTTTAAAAGTCGTTCTGTTTCTCGTATATTGCTTTCCAGCAGCACTAGCAAACTAATAGAGCCCTACATTTATTGCTATTATTTTTACTGAGTTTTAACATACATAATAAGTGAACAGTGAAAGTGAACAATTTGATATATTTTTACAAAAATGCATTTTACAATTTTTACAAATTGTATACAACCATATAATTAACACCCAGATCAAGCAACTTTAAAAGCCACCTAAAGCCACCGGAACATTATCAACCACTAAGAAGTCCCCTATGCCTGCTTCCAGACAACCCCCTACCCTGAACCATCATCTTGACTTCTAGCATTACATATTAGAGTTGCCTTTATGAACTTTACATAAAAGAAATATACAGATGTAGTCTTTTGTGCTGGCTTCTTTCTCTTGACATCATGTTTATGAGAATTGCCCATGTTGTTGTATGTAGTTATAGTTTGTTCATTCTCATTGATATGCAGTATGTACCACAAGCTACCCTTCACTATATTATCTGGCCCCTAGGCAACACCCATACTTGTCCCTAGAGTTATGAAAAGCTAAATTGGTAAAATTCTTAGCAACCATGTTCTAAAGGTTATAAAGGCCTTCTGGAAATGCCAAAGTAGTCTCTCTGATCTATGCATGGGGGGAGTTGATAGTCTATTAAGTGGAGATTCATCATCTAGTGGAGGAAAAACTGTCCTGTGTTGTAAGGGATCTGGGGTTGTGTCCTGACTTTGCCATTTATTAGGTTTGTGACCTTCAGCAGAATGGTTCCCAGTCTTCTCATCAGTAAAATGGAATAATTACACTAGATGATACTCACCTACTCAGTCATACACCCACTCATGCCTTTGCTTCCCCATGAGTTCAGTAAGCCACTAATGTCTGCCTCCACTGAGGGTACCGAGGTGGTTAAGAAGCTGTTTTTGCTTTCAGGCAGTGCACAGACAAATGGAGGCAAACAAGAAGACTGATGGGAGCTAGCGGGCTGGTCAGCCCAGGATGCTATGGGAGAGTGGAGGGGTGTCAACCCCCCCAAATGGATGTCCAAGGATCAGAGAGATTTCCTGGGGAACAAGGTGAGGAGCAGTGAGAATAGTGGCTGTACTGAGTCCAGAAAGGCAGGAAGAGATAGGTCAGTTGGTCAGGCAAAGCCCTGGGGCCGAGGGGAGATACACAGGTGATGAGGAAAAGGTAGTGCAGGCAGAAGATAGTTTGTGCAGTGGTCCGCAGGTGAGACAGAGCTTGACCTTTCCTGGAGTGCAAATAATTGGTGTGGCTGTAAAGTGTGATTTGGGTGGATGGTAGAGATGGTGTGGGATGAAGCTGAAGAGTTAAACAAAGAACAAGATCTCACTAAGGAACTTAGACTTGACCCTCAAGATGATGGGGGAGCTATTGAAGAATCATAAGCTTAGAAGTGGCATGACCAGACACGTGTTGCAGTAGAGTGTTTGTGTTGAAGTTCAGGGGAAGGATCCAGTAAGGCCATACAGCAAGCAAAGACATCAGTTAGGAGGCTTTGGCTGTCATCTAGAAGAGAAGGACCTGAAATAAGGTAGTATCTTTGAAGAGACCAAACTGCAAGAACTTAAATGGTATAAGACCTGGTGAAAAATACGAAGGGCAAAGGAGACGGCAGAGTTAGGCATGACTCATGGGTCTATGATTTAAGTAACTGGACATCTGATGGTGCCCTTCACTTAGATGGTGAACCATAAAGGAGGGGCAAGGATGAAGAGGATAATGACAAGTGTGTGATCTCCACCTCATTGAATCCATGGGATTCTGTTAATTTGGTGATGATGGTTGGACCACTAGAAACATCCAAGATTGTGATCACAATTCAGGTACTCTCCAAAATCTGGGTGAGAAATTTCTAGTATATAGGCTAGATATAACTGGTCCCCAAAGTAATTCTATTCAATCCATGGGTATTGGTACTGTACCACATTTCATAAAATAATACTTCCTCCCAAATCTGGCCCTTCAAGATAGACTTATGATTTGCTAATGGCAATTGAAAAGTTGTAAAACAGTGCTTTTCCTTTATCTTTCCTGCAGGCATGATGATGACAATGACAATGACAACAGTGATGTCAATTATGATTTATGATCTGGTTTAGTTTTTTTAATTATCCCCATAGAAAACGACAAGGCTAAAGTTGGGTTTAGGCAGCTCAGAATGACAGAATGCTATACCTAAATGTAACCTCAAAAATAGTGAAATGAGAGAGAGTTGGTCTAAGAACAAAAGATAGGGTGATCTCATAGCTTAATGTCAAGAGGAATTCCAGGAATAAACTGACTAGATATATTTAATTTTAAAAGTAAATATCTAGAACTTAGTTCATTTTGGCCCACAAGTGAAAAATCTTAGTGTGTTCCATGGGTAAAATAACTCACTACTTCAATAATAAATTTTGAAGTTAAATATAAAAGTAGGCAAGGCACTCCTACTACACAGAAAGCTATTCCGGGTTGAGACCTGGAAGTCTCATCTGTTGTTCAAAGGGCAAATGGTAAGAAACTCCCAAAACTCAGGAACACAGTTAGGTGTGGCAGGAAAGCGTATACTGAAATACCACATTCTCCCCAGAAATTACAGAACCTCTCTATCACTCTTCTTGTGTTTCTACATGTTCTCTCTTATTGATTTTAGAAGCAGATATGTTTTAATATATAATTTCAGGTAATTCCAAATATCTCAGTAATGTGTTTTGGGGTATTAGATATAATAATCTTAAAGCTTATATGGAAAAATATAAGCCTAACCTAAGAATAACCAAGAAAATAAGAGAAGAAAAATGAGGGAAAGCCAATTTATTAAATAATAAAACATTGCAGTGATATAGAAATAGACATATAGATCAGTGGAACATAAAGTTCAGATATAGACCTTAGTATAATGAAAATTTTGTATATGACAATGAAAAAATATAGAAGAGCACCATCCTATACTATAAACAAAAATCAATTCCATATGGATTAAGCACATAAATTAAGAAAATAAAATAGTAAAATTTCTGGCAATAAAGTCTACAGTCTACAAGAGTATCTGTAAAATATGGGGGGCAGGGTTTGTATGAATAGCATCTTCTTAATCAAGACAAAAAACCCAGAATTTATTTATTTATTTATTTTTTGCATGAGCAGAATTTATTTAAAAAGAAATGGAGGAAGGGTGGGAGGGAGGGAGTAGGGAAGAAAGAATATTTGTATATTTGTTTGTATAAAAACTTAAAACATTTTAATGGCAAAAGTTATAAGTATAATAAAGCAAAAAGACAAATGATGGATTTGAAAAATGTATTTTTAGTGCAGAAGAAAAAGATAATGGCTTATTAATTAATACAAAAACTTTTTTGAGCACCTAAGTCCCAGGTACTCTTCTAGGTACTAGGAAAATACATTCGTGACCCAAACAGCAAAGTCCTTGTCCACATACTGTATTGATCTTAGTTGTATGTGTGTGTGTGTGTGTGTGTGTGTGTGTGTGTGTGTGAGTGAGTAATAGGGAATAATCAAATAAGCAAGGAAAGATAGCAGTAATAACAATACAAATAAAATTAGGTAATTCAAGTGCTTTCAATACGTCAGGCACTATTTAAAGGGCTTACATATATTACCTTATTTAATCTGTACAACAATTCTATTATATAGCTACTGCTATGATCATGATTTTAGGGATAAGGAAATCAAGTCATGGAGAGGTTTGTCCAGGGTCACATTGCTATTAAGTGGCAAAGCTGGGATTCCAACCCTGGCAGTCTAGATCCAGAGTCAATGCTTTTCACCACAATATTATAATGTCTTTCAAAGTTGATTACTTCATGCAAATTATTTATTGAGCAGTTACTATGTGCCAAGCATTGTTTTAGAGGCTGGGGATAGGGCAGAGAAGTAAAAAGACAGAAACCCCTGTCCTCATCAAGCTTATGTCTTAGAAAGGGAAGACAGACAGGGGAAGTAGCAACTTCAAAAGAGAACAAGGCTTAGTTAGCACAAATGGGTAAATGTCCAGTGAAGAGCTTTGGGAGCTGGGCAAAAGTGGAATATGTAGTCATACTAAGAGATATTCAGAGCACTTATAGGGAAGAAAGTCCAAAAGATGACGGATGAACTGAGACTTGTGGTCTTATGGAAATTGAATAAATAACGATGTCTATAATAAATACCTCCTATAAATTGACAAAGGGGCAAAGGCAACTCACAGAAGGACAAATTCTAATGGTAAAAAAAGATGAAGAAATTTACCAGTAGTCAGGTAAATAAATGCACATTAAAGTGACAATGCACTATCACTTTAAAGCTATCAGAGGGGAAAAAAAGAGCTGTAATGTCTATTTATGAGAGAGATATAAGGAAAAAGATACTCTCATGCTAGTATCTACTACTAGAAATATGAAGTGTAGCATTTTTACAAAAGCAAACAGGAAATATATATTAAAATAAAAAACATTATTTTAGATCAAGCAATCTTAATCCTTGGAATTCATTCCCTAGGATAGATAACATAAAGAAGGACTGGTTAAAGAGGAACAAAAAAGGAAAAAAAAGAAGTAAATGCACATCAAAAAGGAAATGGATGATTAACATGTTGGAGTAACTTACAGAAGATTTATGCTTCCAATGAGAACAAATAGCAAAGCCAGATATAGGACCAAAAAATATATTTGGAACATTAGAGAGCTGCTGAGGCAATCAGGATTTAAAGGAATGGAAAAGCCAAAAGAAGGGGGGAGTTTTTTTTTTTTTTGGTGGGGGAGGGCAGGGTCAAGAAGGGAGAGTCTTAAGGAGAAGTGATCCATTTGCCCATTCTTTGTCAGGTTTCCTCTCAAGACATTTGCTGAATTCAGAAGTTGTGTAGGTCAAAAGACTAAGAATCAAGACAGAAATCTTCTGAAAAGCAGAAAGAATCTTTGTCATTGTGTGGTACCGAGGAGACAAGGATTAGAGTTTAGAATTTTTAAGGAGGTAGGGGTTCAGTGAATAACCCAGGCTCTCGGTTAGAACTCTTGGAGGGACTATACTTTTTGACTTTTTAAAAAGGCAAAAACTTATTAGTGGCAAAGGAAAAAAGTAATAACTACACAATGGAAAAATTGAACACCACCTTGACCAATTGATTAAAATTAGCATCACCCAAAAGGGGCAGAAGGACATAATATGCCTTTTGATATGATACCCTGAGAGGGACAGAACATCACATACATAGTATTCCAATTAGGAATGCATAATTTGAATCTAGTCACAAGGAAACATCAGACAAATCCTAAATAAGAAACGTATTTTAAACACAATAGCAGGGGATAGGCATACTATATTCTTCAAAAAATGCCAATGCCATAAAAGACAAATAAGTCTGAAGAACTGTTCCCCATAAAGGAGAATTAAAGATATGTGACAACTAACTGCAATACATGATTGTAGACTGGATCCTGTGTTGAAGAGGGAAAAAAAGTATTATAAAGGAGTTCACTGGGTTAGTTGAAATGACTGGAATCTAAACAGTAGATTAGATATTAGTATTGTATCAAAATTAAATGTAAGAGGTTGGTAACTATAGTGCAGCTGTGTAAAAGAACCAGGTATTATGTTATATAAGAGAATACAAACTAAAGTATTCAGGTATAGAGAGCCATGATGGATTCAACTTACTCTGAAATGTTTCAGGAAAAAAATAATATGGAGAGAGAGAGAGCAAATGAGGAAAATGATAATAAAAGGTGAATTTTGATAAGTTCTTTGTATTCTTCCCTTAACTTTTCTGTGAGTTTGAAATTATTTCCAAATGCAAAATTAAAGAAAAAAGGCAAAAAAAAAGGCAAATGAAGTCTTGCTAAACTTGCAATCCTTACAATAACTTAGGCCCTAACTATATAAAGATTACTAGTCTATACACTATCTACATAGCAAAGGAAAGGAAAACCCATTCTCCAAAGCTGCCAATTTTTTATTATAAAATATTTAACATTAAATAAAACTCACTGGCATGCCAAGAGAGAGGATCAACTGACCCAAAATCAGGAGAGTAAAACAGAAAATAGAAATATATCCTCAGGTGGTGCAGCTCCAGATACTGAAGTTAATAGAAAAAATTTTTTTAATGACTATCAGTATATTTAGGAAAATATTGAAGCACTAGAAGAAAATATGATAAAGAAAATATTAAAATAAGCAAATGGACATTCTACAATTGAAAAATGCAACACTAAAATTAAGAGCTGAGTGAATAAAATTAATCACAGATTAGAAAAAGCAGTATACAGGATTAGTGAATTGGAAGACAGGTCAGCGGAAAATATCAAGACTGAAACACTGAGAGGAAAAGTGATAGAAAATAGGTTAAAGAGTGAAAGAAACACATGGGATAGTAAAAAGGTCTAGCACACAAAACTGGATTATAACAAAGGAGACAAAGAAAGGAGCATAAGTAATAGGAGAGGAGTTAATGGATGAGAATTTCCCAAACTGACTACACACATCAACCTACAGATTTAAGAAGAACTGAAAATTCTATCAGGATGCATATAGAAATCTACACCTAGACACATCATAGTCTAACTACTGAAAACCAAATACAGAGGAAAATCTTTAAAGCAGTCTGAGAAAATAGACACATTATATTCAACTTATGGTTGATTTATCAACAGAACTGATAGACTCCAGAAGACAATGGGATGATGTCTCTTGCCAACCTAGAATGCTATTTCCAGCAAAAATAAATTTGAAACATAAGTGTGGGCGGCCCCTGACCCAACCAAAGGCACTATCTACCACCTGGCACTGCCCTGGAGAGAACGGAGGGTGGGAGGAAGAGCCCAAAACAGGGAAGAAAAAGGGGGAGTAAGTAAAGCTAAGCAATAAAAGCAAATTGCCCCACAGTGCCAGGGTCTCTCACCTCTTGCCTCTATTTTCTTGTGAGAGTGCCCACATGGCCATCTTGGATACATATTTATTAAATTTTCTACCTGCTTGCTCAAAAAAAAAACTAAAATAAAAAAGTAAGGGTGGACTTTCGCCTTCCGCACCAAAATGTAAAGACCCTGGAAGTTATCAACCTTATCCTTACAACAAGGAAAAAGCTGAACAAACTGAAAATTAATGACTAACATTAGACCCCTCAGAAAGCTGAAGTCACAGGGTAAGACACTACTCCAAAATCTGGAATATATGTGAATACAAAAAATCACAATGAAGATTACTTGAAGTAGAAGTCAATGCTAAAACCATAACCTAGTAGAAACACTTAAATGCTAATCTTGATGAAATACTGCAGGCTGAGTGTGGATAAGCTTGAGAATGACAAACTGCTTGGTGCCCAGTCTATGAATACCTTACACTCTCCTGGATTCCCAGGAGTTCCATGAGGTTCTAAAGGTGAGTATAAGAGAAGAATTGCCTTGTGTTTCAGAGGGACAGAGAAGTAATCATTTTGAAATATGCCAAGGTTGACCCCCATAACAAAGGCCTATATGCTAAGGAAAATGACTTTGCCAGGGCCTTATTTACGTGGGGGTAGTGTAACTAGCTAACTCTAGACTGTTGTAGTCTTCTTGTCACCTAAATGGAGAAAAACAGGTTAAGAAACAATTCTGATAATCACAGCTCTTGGAAAATAGATCCACTAAAAGACTGAGATTTAATCCTAAGATTTTAGACTGCTTCCCCTCCCTACATGTCACCACTACACCAACATGGTTCCAGTATCATAAAAGTGGATTAAAATGGAAAGACTTAAAAAACAGAGACTCTATTAAAGAAGGAGTTCTTAGGGAAACCCCAAAAACAACAGGGGAGGGGAAAAATGGACTTAGAAGAAATTGAAGAATCTGGCATCTACAGCTATGCAAATATTAAACAACCCAGCTCCCAGCTAGAATAACATAAAACTTCACGGTAAAGGCTATCTACTCAGTTCTTATTACCTGATACACATGTTCAGCTTTCAACAAAAAATTACAAGACATGTTAAAAGGCAAGAAAAATCACACTATGACATAACAAAGCTAGCATCAGAACCAGACTCAGATATGTCACATATTTTATAATTATCATATAGAGAATTTAAAATACCTATGATTGATGTGCTAAGGGCTCTGTTTTAGTTTCCTTTACTGCTAAAACAAACACTATGCAATGTATTGGCTTAAACAAGAGGAATTTATTGGCTCATGGTCTTGAGGCTAGGAGAAATCCAAAAATTGAGGCATCAACAAGGCAATGCTTTCTCCCAGAAGACTGAGTTACTCTAGGCTGGCCACTGGCAATCCTTTGTCCTCGGTTTTTCTGTCTGGTGGCCTCTTCTGGTTTCTTTCGTCATCTTACTCTGTGTTTATAAAGACTCCATTAATCTGGACTAAAGCCCACTTGATACAGAGGGACCGCTTCTTAACTGAAGAAACATCTTGAAGAGATCTTATTACTATTGGTCTGCACCCACCAGAATGTGCACTAAGCCCAAGAACGTGCCCAAACTAGCACTCAATTCAATCCACAACATGCTTCGGTGGAAAAAGTAGACAATATTTAAGAACAAATGGGTAATTTAAGCAAAGAGAGGAAACTCTAAGAAAAAAATCAAAAGGAAATGATAGAAATAAAAAAAACAACTACTATAATAAAGAATACCTTCAGTTGGCTTATTGGTAGATTTGACACGGCCAAAAATGAATCAGTGATCTTGAACATTTATCAATTGAAACTCCCCAAACTTGAACGCAAAGAGTAAAAAGAATGAAAATAACATGATATCCAAGAACTGTCAGACAATTAAAAAGGGGTAAAATATGCATAACTGAAATATCAAAAGAAGAGAGAAAAGAGCAGAACAAATATTTGAAATAACAATGGCTGAGTATTCTCCATAATTAGACAGATATCAAACCACAGAGGCAAAAATCTCAGAGAACATCAAACCAGATAAATATAAAAAAATTTACACCTAGCTATCTTATATTCAAGCTGCAGAAAATCAAAGACAAAGAGGAAATCTTGAAAGAAGACAGAGGGGAAAACAAAAGTAATCAGGATAAGAATTACATCAAACTTCTTTTCAGAAACAACACAAACAAGAAGAGAGTTGACCGAAATGTTTACAGTGTTGGGGAAAAAACCTCTGCCAACCTATAATTCCATAACCAGCAAAATTATTATTCCTAAGTGAAGGACAAATAAAGCCTTTCTCAGAGAAACAAAAACTGAAGGAATTTATCACCAGTAGATTTTTCCTTCAAGAAATGTTAAGATAACTTCTATAGAGAGAATGAAAATAATTTAAATCAGAAACTCAGATATGTACAAAGAAAAGGAGAGTCATGAAGAAATAAATGAAGGTAAAATAAAATCTTTTTTGTCTTATTCTTAGTTCATCTAATAGATAATTGTTCCAAGTAATAATAGTAACAATATATTGGATAATTATGAATATAAATAAGTGAAGTGAATGACAGCACTGCTGTAAGGAAGGAGAGGAAAGAGGAATATACTGTTATAAGGAAGATGTAAACATACATTGAAAACTCTAGGGCAATCACTTAAAAAATGGACAAGTAACATAATAGTTATGCTAAGAGAATAGAGAAAATTGAGTCATATAAATTATCAATTGTAACCAGAATAGGCAGAAAAAGAGAAAATAAAAAAGAATCAAAGAACAAGTGTAAAAAAGAAAAACAGTTACAAACATGGTAGATATTAATCTAACTATGCCAATAATCACTTTAAATGAGAATAGTCTTAATACACCAAGTAAAAGACAGATTGTCAGAAAAGATAAAGACCAAGACTCACTTCATATTTGAAAATATGGATAAATAAAAGTAAAGGAAGGAGAAAGATACATTATGCTAATACCAATCCAAAGGAAGTGGAAGTAGCAATATTAATTTAAAACAAAGTACACTTCAGAATAAGGAAAACTTCCAGGTAGAAAGAGAGGCATTATATAACAATAAAGGTGTCAATTCTGAAGAAGACATAACAACCTTTAATGTATATGCACTAACAGAGAACATCAAAATACATGAGGCAAAACCTGATGGAACCATAAATTCAAGGAAAAATAGACAACTCCATTATTATAGTTGGAGACTTTCATACTGTTTTTTCAGTAATTGTAAGATTCAGAAGGCAGAAAACCAGTAAAGAAATAGGAAGGATATAACTGAACTTGACTACAACATTCATCAACTGGATTTAATCAACATACAGAATATTTCATCCGACAAGAGCAGAATGCACATCTTTCCAGATTTACATCACCAAGACAGACCACAATCTGGGCCAAAAAACACACCTTAACACATTTAAAAGAATAAAAATGTTACAAAATATGTTCTCAGATCACAATGGAATAAAACTAGAACCTAACGAAAGATAGCTGGAGAATCCAAAAATATTTGAATATTAAATAACACACTTTTAAATGACACATGAGATAAAGCAGAAATCTTAAGAAAAATGTTAAAATATTTCGAACTAATGAAAGTGAAAATTCATCCTATTAAAATTTATGGAATACGTCAAATGATGTGCAGAGAGGGAAATTTACAGCATTGAATACTTATACTAGAAAAGAATATCTAATATCAATAATATTTCCACCTTAAGAAACTAGAGAAAGAAGAACAATTTAAGCCTAAATCAAAAAGGAGAAAAGAAATAATAAAAATTAGAGCAGAAAACAATGAAATCTAAAACAATACAGAAAATTAATGAAATGAAAAAAAAACACACACAATAGAATTGATAAACTTATAGTCAGGCTAACCAAGAAAAAAAAATAGAAGACACTAATTACTAATATCAGAAATTAAGCAGGGTCATCACCACTGATCCCCTGGGCATTAGAAAGATGATAAAGGGATACTGTGAAAAATTCTATGTCCACAAACTTGATATCTTAGATGAAATGGACCAATTCATTGAAAGACACACAAACTACCAAAACTCATTCAAGGTGAAATAGATAATATGAATAGACCTGTACCTATTAAATAAATAATTATTAAATAATAATTAATAAACTTAACAAAAAAGAGAGTGTCACACCTAGGTGGTTTCTCTAGTAGATTCTACCACAACATTTAAAGACAAGAATTCTCTAAAATCTCTTGTAGAAAAACAGAAGCAGAGAGAAGACTTCCTAACACATTCTATGAAGCAATGCTTTCCCTAAAATCAAGATATTGCAAGAAAGGAAAACTACAGATTAAATATCTTACGAAAGTAGAAGTAAAAGCCCTCAACAAAATATTAGAAAATAAAATCCAATGATGAATAAAAAGAATTATACAACATGACCAAGTTGTATAATAGTACAACTTGAGAGAATGTACAAATAATTTCTCCCAATTATGCAAGGTTGGTTCAACATTCAAAAATCGATTAATGTAATCTATAACATCAGCAAGCCAAAGAAGATAAACCACATGATCATATCAACTGATAAGAAAAAGCATTTGACAAAATTCAATATCCATTCATGATAAAAAGAAAGTTGAAGGAAACTTCTTCAACTTAATAAAAACATGTACAATAAAACCTACAGATACGTAAACGTGAGAAACTGGATGCCTTCCCTCTAAAGATTGAGAACAAGTTAAAGATGTCCTCTTTTACCACTCTTATTCAACATCATACTGGAAGTTCTAGCTAGTGCATTAAGACAATAAAAGGTAGGAAGATTGGGAAGGAAGAAATAAAACCATCTTTGTTTGCAGATGTATATCTATGTAGAAATATCAAAGTATCAATTTATAAAACTCCTGGAAGAAAATGTAGCAAAGTTAAAGGATACAAATTTAATACACAAAAGAAAATTGTTTTCCATATATCAACAATAAACAACTGGAATTTGAAAATAAAAACACAACACCATTCATATTAGCATAAAAATGAAACACTGAAATATAAATCCAACAAACTATGTACAGGATCTATATATGGAAAACTACAAAACTCTGATGAAAGAAATCGAATAAAATCTAAATAAATAGAGAAACTGTCTGTGTTCATGGATTAGAAGATTCAATATTATTAAGATGCCAGGTCTTCCCAAATTGATCTGTGGATTCAATGCAATTTCAATTAAGATCCAAGCTACCAGGACCTCCAGTCAACCAAGATGGTAACATTAGATGCTCTAGGGTTCCATGCGCCCACAGAATTTTTAACAACAAGCAAAAACTGGCAGAGCCGTCTTCCTCAAACCTCTGGAAAAGAGTTAAAGGATTGAAGTAACTGGATTAAGTGCGGAATCAAGAAAACACAACTTAAAAATGCTCCTGGCACTCAAGAAAATCTGTTATATCGCTATCTGTATACAAACTTAAGAAACAGACAGCTCAAGACTAAATACCAGAGTTAACACATTAAGATATTAAAATGTACTGTGTGCTACAAAAGATTCCAAAAAGATTCCAAAGAAATGAGTTAAAACTTCAGAAACCAACAACAAAGAAAACCAGACTTTGGACCTACCAAAGACTTAAATTAAAAATTAAAAAAAGTGATTCAATATGCTCAAAGAAATAAAGGAAGACAAAGAGAAAGTACTAAAGAGTATCTGGAAAACAATGAACAATATGAGAATCTTGGTAAAGAAATAGAAATTTTAAAAGGGAAGGAAATAAGAGGCAGGGCAAGATGGCAGCATAGTGAGGTGTGAAATTTAGGTTGTCTTCCAGAGCCAGGAACAATTTGAAACAACTGCTGGGGTACTCCACTGATTGGCACACATCGTACACCAGTCTGGAATGGGTGGGATGGCTGAGATCCCACAAAGAACTGTAAGTCTCCCAAGCTGTGGAGGCTGGTGCCCTCCCCCATGGGCATAGCAGGCTGGTTCCTGAGGGAGAAAGAAACAAACTCTACTATGAGCAAGGAAGGTAGCTCAATCAAACTCCCATTGTGGAATTAATTAACAAATTTGGACTGCTGAAAATAAGCCCCATGCACAGATAAACCAGAGTAAGCACTAAAGGAACTGGGAGTTTTCACCCCTGCAGAGAGGAGGCAGAGCTGATGGAAACTAAACAACAACAACAGGGCTTTTTTGAGATAGCACAAAATACTGGAAAAGGACTGAACCCCAAGAAAAGGGGCACACAGAGCCTGGGGACACAGAGCCATGTACCAACTCCAGCACTAGATTGGCAAACCTGGGGAGATGGGATTCTACTCTGAAAAGGTTTCTCTCTCTCTCTCTCTCTCTCTCTCGGTATTAATAGCCCATTAGATAGAACAACCAGCATGCTCAGACTTCAGCACTGTCGCAGCAAGGGCAGAATTCAGGCAGGTCTGAGAGACAAAGTAACTAGTCAGGTAAATGGAGATATTTCACTGAAGGGTGTATCTTCCCCAAGAAAAGGGGGGTGGGGCCCAGCTCAAGTGGTGGCACTCCTTCAGAAAATTCAGGCTCCGGGGGCTGGAAAACAGAACAAACCTAAGCCCACCCTCTACCTCAGCCTCTGTCTCAACCACGCCCCTGGAAGGGATAGAGTCAGCTTAGAATTATGCTGGTAGGAAGCTGTGGGCTGACAAGCTGGGCAGGATAGGAAAAGCAGAGTTTAGAGTCTTCAGAGAAACGTTTAACAATCTGCTGGGTCTCACCCTCAGGCAAACTTGATACAGGTTATTCTCTCTTCCTGAGACATGGGCCTGTCTGGTCTGGAAAAATCTGACTGGGGTTGATCATATCTGAGGACACCCTTTCAAAAAAAGGTTCCATATAGGCAGGGCAAGAACCGGATAAAATAAGAGCTGAAAAATACTGATCAGTTAAACAGAAGCTACGCTAAAGGTCTACGATAAGTTGAACTGAAGGCCAAAGAACAGGTCGAGAACAAAGACAACCAACAAGAAAACCCTAGGTAAAAGTGGGAAAACAACTTCCAGAATAAACTAATTATGGAATTCAAATGCCCAGACACCAGCAAAAACAAACAAACAAACAAACAAAAAGAAAAGAAAAGAGTCATACTAGGAAAATTGAAGATATGACTCAGTCAAAGGATAGACCAACATTTCAAATGAGATACAGGAGTTGAAACAACTAATTAAGGATATTCAAATAGACATGCTAAGTCACAAAAAATCAAATCAACGAGTTGAGGGAAGATATGGCAAAAAAGGTGAGGAATGTAAGGAAGATATTGGGCAAACATAGAGAACAATTCAAAAGTTTGAATAAACAAATGGCAGAACCTATGGGAATGAAAGGAACAATAGAAGAGATGAAAAAAAAAACAATGGAGACCTACAATAGCAGATTTGAAGAGGTAGAAGAAAGGATTAGTGAACTAGAGGACAGGACATCTGAAATCCTACACACAAAAGAACAGAAAAGGAAAAGAATGGAAAATTTGAGCAGGGTCTCAGAGAACTGCATGACAATATGAAGCACATGAATGAATATACATGTTATGGGTGTCCCTGAAGGAGATGAGAAGGAAAAACGGTCAGAAAGACTAATGGAGGCAATAATCACAGAAAATTTCCCATCTCATTTGAAAGACATAAAATTATAGATCTAAGAAGCACAGAGCACCCCAAACAAAATAGATCCAAATGGACTTACTAAAAAACACATATTAATCAAATTGTCAAATGTCAAAGACAAAGAATTCTGAAAGCAGCAAGAGAAAAGCAATCCATCACATATAAGGGAAGATCAATAAGACTATGTGCAGATTTCTCAGCAGAAATTATAGAGGTGAGAATGCAGTGGTATGATATATTTAAGATTCTGAATGAGAAAAACTGTCAGGCAAGAATTCTGTACCCAGCAAAACTGTCTTTCAAAAATGAGGAGAAGTTTAAATTATTTTCAGACAAACAGATACTGAGAGAGTTTGTGACTAA
>PVIY010031759.1:0-29627 GCA_004026745.1 Myrmecophaga tridactyla | reverse complement strand
TGATCATATACAGCAGTAGTGACAAGTTGGGCCATCCATTTTTGCCATAACAGTATATTTTCCAGCTGACTTTAGCTATGTACCTTGGAATTTGAAAAAGAAAAGACATTTCATTAATCTGCAGAGAAATCTCTTATTGTCCCTTCAGGTTAATTTTTATTTAGATGACAATATCAGCTTGGAAGTTTTTCATTAATGTGTAGATGACAGTTTTTCATTTATGAAAAAAAAATTGAAGATAGTACCCTTGGCTCAAAGGAGTTGTGTTCCTAAAAGTGTTCTTTGAGTTATGAGCAAATGACTATGCTCTATGAGCTGCAAACTCTGCCGTATAGTCAAAAAAACTGAAGGCTGAGCTCCCAGCAACAAAGTTATACACACTGATATTTCACAAGTACTCATATCCCAAATTACTCCCCAAAGGAACCAAGGTAGCTTTCAACAAAATCAATGATAATAAGTAAATATATAATAAATATAACCAGAAATAGGGAGCAGAGAAAATGTAAGAACATGAAGTAAGCCCAGGGGATAAAAAAATAAAGTACATCGGTGCTAATCAATAGACTCTTCTGTGATGATGGAAATGTTCCATAACTCTTCTCTCCAGTTTGGTAGCTAATAGCCACTCATGGCTATTGAACACTCAGTGTGTGGCTAGGGCAATTGAGGAACCAGATTTTTAAAATAAATTTTATTTTAATTATTTTAAATTTAAATAACCACATGTGTCTGTTTAGTACCTATCTTAAGGGACCATGTGGCTCTACATTGTTTTTGCAGGTGAGTCTCAAATTTGTCTCTGGAAAGTAAGGCTTGGTCAGTTACTAGTTCTTGTCATTCAAAAGTAAAACACACTTAGTGACTTCACTCATTTCTTCATTCATCCCCCCAAACATTAATGGCTTTGAAGGAAGCAGAGACTTGCTAAATATTCAGGTATAAAGATGGTTTTCTGTGGGCTTCATTATTAGAGCACCCTGGTATATTGTCTTATGAAAATCTATTCATTTGAGGAATTGGACAGTTGGAGCTGAGAGATGTAGTCAGTGAATAATGGAATTGCCTTAGTTTTCCAGGCTGTCATCGTAAATAACCTATATACAATAGGTTGGCCTAACAAGGCTAATATACTGGGTCATGGTTTCAGAGGTCATGGTTTGGGGGGTTGTGATTGGTAGTGCATTCACATGGTGACGGCCTCTCCTTTTTCTTCTGGGTTCCTTTGACTTCTGGCTTCCAGCTGCTCTCTGGGGCTTTTTTTTTTAAGTATGTCTGAAATACTTCTGTTTATTTTTTCTGCTCCTTCTCCAATAATCAGATTAAGTGGTCCACACTTTAGCAAACAAAACATCTTCAAGATATCCTGTTTATAATATATTTCCATCCATAGGATTGCAGATGAACTCTAAGAACATGTGTTTTGGGGGGTACATAATTCAACCTACTACAAGTGTCATTTATAGTTGTTTACAGTTTTGAATAATTATATAAATGTTAACTAATCTTTATTAAAAAATTTAAAGTAAAAAATTAGCAAAAAAAAGAAATTAAATCACTAGAAGTTCCACCACTTAGAGGTATAATTACTTTATATATATATTGTCCTTAATGTTTATTGTGATGGTGTTCCACTCTTCTTGCTTCAGGGTGCTTTTAGTACTGCTTTCATCTGCAGGAGCATTCTTCTGTAAACCTTGCTTTTCCCTGTGGGCTGACAGAGGACAGTGGAGCAGCAAACACACAGCACTACTAAAGGGTAAAGACCGTGGTGATTTTATCACATCCTGGGCATTTGGGCTTTGCACCAGGTGCTTTGTCTTAGGTTTCATCTTCTCTTCTGGAGAGGGATGAAGGAGATTCTTTGTAAGAGGCATGCTCTCAGTGGTGGGGGAGGGCCATCACCACCGAAAAGGTGCTTTTTATATTTCAATGTGTATATTTCCAGCCTTTTTCCCATGTAACCATTACATTTTCTTTGATAGATCCTAAAGTACCCAGCTTCCTCAAGTGAGAAGGAAGTCTACTTGAGGGATAGAGGCTGCTTTTACTTCTTCACTCAGACCTCTCAGGCTAACATCTGGCTCCCCCCCTGAGAAAGTCATCCTCTTCTCAATCATTCCCTATTCTTCTGCTAGTGGCCTGGCTTTGGAATGATAAATTTTGGCATGTGAAGCATCTGCCTACTAGATGCCAGTATCACAGCTCCCACCCCCACCCCCAGTCATGACAACTGGAAATGTCAGTTTTGAGAACCACTGGGTTTATAGAAATCATAAAATTATTGCTGATTTGCTCTAAAGAAGTTCACATTCTAATTTGCCTATTGGGAAGGAGACTGAAATAGAGAAAGAGGCATAACGTTTGCTAAGAAAGTTGTTTAATCCTGGCTGTACCACTAATTTATTCAGTGATTTTGGTGGGCCAGTCCATCAAGTCAGGATCCCAATAGGAAATAGCATTGATATGAAAGGAATTTTTGAGGCTGTTTTAGTTTGCCAGGGTTCCTATGACAAACACCATGCAGTGGCTTGGCTGAACAATGGGGTTTTACTGTCTCAGGTTTTGGAGGCCAGAAATCCAAAGTCAAGTTCTCAACAGGCCTTTCTCCCCAAAATCTGTAGCTTTTTGGCGCTGGCTCGCTGAATCCTTGGGGTTCCTTGGCTTGCATCTCTGCCTCCCACACAAGGTACCTCCTCTGGCTTCTGCTTCTCCTGCTCAGTCATCTGTATATCTGTCTAGATTTCCTCTCTGAGGACTTCAGCCATATGGATCAAGGCCACCCTGATTCAATTTACCCTCAACCAGATCTTTGAAGAGCCTAAGGAACAATAGCATCCCCATAGGTCCTATTTACAAATGGGCTTACACCTATAGGAATGTGGATTGAGACTTGAGCATGTCTTTTGTGGGGGTCATGATTCAGTTCCCAATAAGGAGACTATACATTAATGTAACACTTCCAAGCTGATACATAGAAAAATGGGCAAGATTCAGGTAACCAGCAAGTAATGACGATGGGCAACCCCAGGATGAGCAACCGTAGAGAGCAGGGGAGGAACCTGTAGTACCAGAGCTTGGCAAGAGCTGGAACTCCGTAAGAGGGATCGCTCACTGGGCTGGATGGGCAGGTGGGAAATAAATCCTCTGACATCTCTCTTTCCCATCTTCTGCCCCCTGATCTACATTGACCAAATCCACACGGATGCTGGAGGGTGTAGGAGCCCAAGTGATGGAGTGTACTGAGAATGCTATATAGAGAGGAGAATGAATGAAAGGAGGGAGGGTTGGGGAGGTGGTAGAGGCAATGTTGGCAGGTGACTACCTTCACAGAAACAGTGATCCCTGCAGAGTAAAGGCTTGAGGCTCTTACTTCTTAAGGGATATTGTGGGAATAAAGGAGGTGGGTAAAAAAAATTTTTTTGAGAAATAGAAACACAACTGCAGCCCACCTTTGCCTTTGTCCTCCAACTCTGCTTTAGGCAGGGTTGTCAGCTCACTGTATTTTTAGGTAGTGCTGGATTGTTTTCTTAAGCCTCCAACTCGCTTGACCTGTTTAATTGTACTAACACAAATATTTGTTGATGTCTGAGTAAACAATTGTACTTGTGCAAAATTATTATTCCTGTAGCTTAACTTTCCCTCTTTTGTCACAAAAGCCATATCATAAAACCTCCGAAATTGAAAGGGTCTTAAATATCTAGACTCTTACCTAATATTTGAGAATTTGTAGGCTCTTTAAAAACAAAAGTCAGAAAAATAAAGCGGATGCAAAACAGTAAAAGAGCACCAGGCATACAGTATAGAGATGAAGTAATTTATGTAATTAATATTATAAAAGTTAATATTAAATAAATATTATACAAATAATACATTATGAAATCTTGATTGGGCTTATAAGGAAAGGAAAAAATTTTTTCCTGGAAAACCTTAAAAGTATGATTAGTGAGCTTTTGAACTGTCAAAAAACAATAGTCAGACCTCTGAAACATCTTGCTTCCTTCAGCTCCCTACTCTTCATCTGTGCTATGCTGTCCCCAACTGTTCCAGCATTTTCTGACTTCTTATTCCACTCAGCTAGGAAAGGGTCTTTCATTACTAGGGACTAAGATTATGCCCCGACCTTCTGGAGGTCATGCCTAAGAACCTTTATGGTGCGCCGTAAAGAATATCCTGCTCCCATCCCAATTTTGAAGTTGGGTTGTACTTCGATCTACAATTGTTTGAGTTAGGAAGCTTCTCTTTTATGTTATTATTCCCTTCAGGGTTTGCATATGCTGGTTGTTGATTAAGAGTAACTTGATTCGCCTTATCCCATTTCTTTCCTTTAAAGATAAATTTTGAAAGGGCCATGAGTAGGAGGAAGAAGAGGGACCAGGAGCAGGTGGGAGGGCTAGGGAGATGGGGTAGCTGCAGGGTGGGGACTGGTGTCTGGGACAGTGCTGAGGAAAAGTCGTCCCTTCTTAGCAGTTCCATTCCTGGAGCCTGGAGGACAGCAACTCTACTGACTTTGAAAACCTGAGCCCTGTCCTAGTTCTCTTGTGCCTGTCAGTCCCCAGGAGAACCAAAAGAGAAGCTGAAGACCTTCAGTTAACCAAACCAAACACCAAGAAAGCCAAGCCAAGAGGGGACAAAAAACTAGGAGTATGGTGGGCGGGAATCACAAGCTGTCTTCATTGAAAAGAGAGATTAGGGGACATCTAGTTGCATTTTAGTTCATCTAGCTCTGTCCCCTTTGAAGGTATAGAGATGCCATTTGAGTGGGCCAGGTTGGTGCCCATATCAGCTCTGGAATTCTGGTCTTTTAAGTCTTGGGCAGGCCCCCCCCCCCCCCCCCCCAAGAGAGAGCTTGTTTGTGTCCAGGTAACTAATCACATTGAGTTTAAGGATCAAAGGATATAAAGGCTCAAACTCCAATCCTGTTGAGTGGTTTGGGGGAGGAGATGCCTGCTTCAAGCAGAATATGTATGCCAAGGTGATGACATTTTTTTTCCTCTTTAACTTTCCTGAGCTGTTGTCTGTCATTATGCAGTAATTCAGGGACTGACTCAAGGTTCTTTTTTTTCTTAAGTGTTTGGTTTTAAAGAGGCATACCATATTTCTCAGGGGGAAGGCTATTAAATCATAATCTGGTTTATAAATTTGATGCAATCATAGTCAAAGTCCAGTTGAATTTTTTAACCTGACAAAGATATTCTAAATTTAATCTGAGAGCCTCAGCCAGCAAGAATAGCGAATACTGAAAAAGATTAATAGGAGAACTTTTAACTACCAGCCATCAAAACATATTATAAAGCCCCAACAATGTAAAAACTATGTTATTATGATGAAAATAGAGGTCAATGCCATAGAAGAGAAAATGAAAAAAGAAAGTAAAACCATGTATATAAGAATTTAATACACATATGGAATCATTACAGGAAAGAATGGAATATTCAATAAATGATGCTAAATCAATTCATTAACTATTTGAGGAGAAGTAGTTAGATTCTTATCTACTGCCATATACCAAAATACAATTCAGATGGATTAAAACATTTTTTAATGTAAAAAAAAAGAAAAGTTAAAATCGAAAAGAAAAATATATCTATAAGTCTTTTGGGAAAACCTGTGTAACCATAATACTAAAAGTGAGAAAACATAAAGCCCTTTAATGTTTGACATTTAAAAATTAAATTATCCAAAAAAAAGTTACCTGGGTGAGTGTATGACAGTACTTATAAAGGTGCAATCCAGGGTTTGACTTTAGAACCAGAAAGCCCTGCAATTACAGGTAGTGCTGCCACCATTTGGTAGTGAGGCCCTTGTCCAGTGCTTTTGCATATAGTTGATGTAAAATGGAATTATAGGCGCTCTTTTGCAAAGATTATGAGGCTTAGGGGTAACATTATAAAGTACCTGGCACAAGTAGGCTCACCTTTATTAGCAATTTCCTCATATTAGTGCATTTTGTTATTTGTCTTCCCCAGGCACATGTAAGACTCCCAGGCAAACTTGAGCTAAAATTCTTTCAAATATAAATAAAGCACAGTCCAATATTAGGAGAGACAAATCTGATCTACATCAGGCTCCTAGATGGCAACCAAGTGATGTTTTCTGGGGAGCCTCCGTGTTTCCAGACCGTTGACCAATACGTGTCCTTAGCTCTGCCACCCCAACCCCACCCCAGCTTACTTCTCAGGGTCTTAGTTCTCCTCAAGTATTGAATGCATAAAAATACATCACAGGGAGTGATGTCATCAGCATGATGACACAAACAGCTACTGAAAACCTCTCTCCAAAGATTCAGCAAAATAAAAGAAAAATTCTCACTTGTTCAGAACTCTGGGGGAAGGCATTGACTGAAGAAGGATCCCACAAATGCTGAATTAAAGAAAGAGAAAAATATCAGATAGGAAACGTCCATCCTGGACTGGCTGGTCCTCTCCACTCCTCCTCACTCAGTCCCACTGAGCTCAGGAAATTCCTAGAAGCAGAAGCCAGGATCCTTCCCACCTCCCACTGGGAACACAGACTATAAAATCTCTCCCACCTATATCTAGACAGAGATTCAAGCCCACAGGGACCCACGATAGGTCACAGGGGAGGGTGGAAAACACACAGGGAGCAAGGAGAAGTTTCCAAAAGGGAGGGAATTGCAAGATCTTCCCTAAAAGCAGCAAGTAGCCAGGCAGAAACTACCCAAATCAACTGATTGGGGGCACTGGGGACAGAGAATAACATTTCAAAGCCCAAATCAGTGAGGAACAAAGTCTGAGAAATTGTGGACAGAGACAGTGTTTCCAGCTGTGGGTCCTGGTGCCCCTCACCCATCCTTGAGGAAAACAGCAGCAGATAGCCTGGTCCTTGCCTGGGGGATGGCTGCAAACTGGGGCAGCTGGGAGAATCTTCTGCCACAAGTAAAGTAGCCCATTTTGAGCCATATCTTAGCCAGCAAAGTGAGTGCACAGGAACCCTGCAGATTCAGCCCCCCTGTCCACTCAGACTCCAAGAGGTAAACAGCTTCTGAGGATGAGCAAGTCATTGAACAGCACCATCTGCCGGGTAGGCCAAAAAGTGCAGGAGAACTGCAGGGCTTTTCAGAGCCTCTCCAGACTCTAAATCAGCCTCCTTGGAGCTGGTCTACACCCCCCACGTGTGTACCCAGCCCTGTTTGGGCTGAGGAATATGGATGACTCAGCTGTCAAAGCAGTTTCCTGATACAAACCCAGGTAACAACTAAACCGTAGATGAAAGAGAAATCAACCTTTGGAATACACCCATCAACATTATCAGATGACCAGGTATCAAAAAATCACAAGGTATACTAAAATTCAAGAAGAAATGGCCCCATTGGAAGGAACAGATCAAAAAGTCAGAGAAGATACAGAATCTGAAACAACTAATCAGGGATGTGCAAACAAATCTCCTGAATCAATTAAAGAAATGAAGGAAAATGTGTATGAAGAGATAAAGGACTTAAGACACTAGAAGAACATAAAGAAGAATTTGAAATAATACACAGAAAAATAGCAGATATGAAACTAAAAGACACTGTAGATGAAATTAAAAATATACTAGAGATGCACAAGAGCAGATTTGAAGAGGAAAAAAAAAATCAGTGAGCTAGAAAACAGGGCATTTGAATTTGAACAGACAAAAGACGAATGGAGGAAAAAATGGAAAAATTTTAGCACGTTCTCAGGGAAATGATGGAAAACACAAAGCATACAAACATATGCATGATGGATGTCCCAGGGGGAGAAGAGAAGGGAAAAGGGCCAGAAAAAATATTCAAAAGATTATTGTTGAAAATATCACAACCCTTCTAAAAGACATAAATGTGCAAATTCAAGAAACCCAATGTACTCCAAACAGAATAAATCCAAATAGACCCACTCCAAGATACATAGTGGTCAGACTGTAAAATTCCAAAGAGAGGGAGAAAACTCTGAAAGCAAGAGAAAAGTGATTCACCACATCCAAGGGAAGCCAAATAAATGCTGATTTTTCATCAAACAGCATGGAGGCAAGAAGGCAGTGGTACAATATATTTAAGATACTGAAAGAGAAATTGCCAGCCAAGAATTCTCTATCCAATAGAGCTGTCCTTCAAAAATGAGGGGTAGTTTAAAATATTAACAGGTAAACAGAAGCTTAGAGATCTCATTAGTAAGAGACCACTCCTAAGAAAACTATTAAAAGGAGTGCTGCCGGTTGAAAAAGAAAAGACAGGACAGAGAGGTCTGGAGGAGGGTACAGAATTGAAGCGTACTAGTAAGAGTAACTTAAAGGATAAAAAAAGAGAGAGAGAGAGGAGAAAAAACTAGATCTGAAATAAAAACGAAAGGATAGGATGGTTGAATCAAGAATTGCCTTTACAGTAATAACTTTGAGTGATAATGGATTAAACTCCCCAATCAAAAGACACAATTGGATTTTTTAAAGGAGTAAAAGTATTTTCCCTCTTTACAAGAGACTCATTTTAGCCCCAAAGATGCAAATAGGTTGAAAGTAGAAGGATGGAAAAAGATATTCCACAAGCAGTAACTGAAAGAAAGCTGGGGTAGCTATACTAATGTCAGAGAAAATAGAATTTAATTGAAAAAAATGTTATCAGAGATAAAGGACACAATATATTAATAAAAGGGGCAATTCAACAAGAAGAAATAACAATCATAAATTATTCTCCTGATTAAGGTACCCCAGAATACATGAGGCACACTGGCAAAACTTGAAGGGAATAATAAACAGCTGTACCTTAATAGTAGAAGTAGAAGGAGATTTCAACACACCGCTCTCACCAGTAGATAGAACAACTAAACAGAGGGTCAATAAAGAAACAAAGAACCTAAATAATATGATAAATGAACTAAACCTAACAGACATATATAGAACACTGCACCCCAAAACAGCACACATTCTTCTCAAGTGCTCTTGGAACAGCTTCAAGGATAGACCATATACTGGGGCACAAAACAGGTCTTAATAAATTTTAAAAGATTGAAATTATACAAAGTATTTTCTCTCATCTTAATGGAATGAGGCTGAAAATCAATAAGAGAGAACCAGAAAATACACAAATATATGGTGATAAAACAACATGCTCTTAAACAATCAGTGGGTCAAAGGAGAAATTGCAAGAGAAATAGTAAATATCTTGAGATGAATGAAGTTGACAACACAACATATCAAAGCTTATGGGATGCAGCAAAGGCAGTGCTAAGAGGAAAATTTATAGCCCTAAACACCTACATTAAAAAGGAGAAAAGATGGGCAGGCCATAGTGGCTCATTGGCAGAGTTCTTGCCTGCCATACTGGAGACCCAGGTTCGATTCCTGGTGCCTGCCCATGTTAAAAAAAAAAAGAAAGAAAGAAAAGAGCCAAAATCAATGACCTAACTGGACAACTGGAGAAAGAATGGCAAAGTAATCCAAAGGAAGCAGAAGGAAAAAATAAAGATTAGAACAGAAATCAATGAAATGGGGAATAAATAAACAACAGAGAGAATCAATAAAACAAAAAGTTGGTTTTTTGAGAAGATCAATAATATTGGCAAACCCTTAGCTAGATTGACAAAGACAAAAAGAGTGAATCTGGAAATAAATAAAATCAGAAATGAGAGGGGGACATTACCATGGACCGCGAAGAAATAAAAAAGATCGTAAATGGTTACTATGAACAACTAGATGCTAACAAGCTAACCAACTTAGATGAAATGGAAAACTTCCTACAAACACACGAACAATCTACAATGACTTGAGAAGAAATGGAAGACCTCAGTATACCACTCACAAGTAAAGAGATTGAATCAGTCATCCAAAACCTACCAACAAAGAAAAGCGCAGGACTGGATGTCTTCACAGGTGAATTTTACTAAGTATTCCATGAAGAATTAATACCATTCCTGTTCAAACTCTTCCAAAAAAATTGAAGAAGAGGATAGTACTACTTAACTCCTTCTATGAAGCCAACATTACCCTAATACCAAAGCTGGATAAAGATACAAGAAAAGAAAACTTCAAACCAGTCTTTCTACTGAATATAGATGCAAAAATCCTCAACAAAATACTTGCAAATGAATTCAATAGCATATTAAAAGAATTCCACTATGACCAAGTGGGTTTTATTTTAGGTAACACAAGGATGGTTCTATACAAGACAGTCAATTAATGAATATACCACGTTAACAAATTAAAAGGGAAAGCCAAATGATCATCTCAGTTGACACAGAAAAGGCATTTGACAAAATTCAGCATGCTTTCGTGATAAAAACACTTCATAAGGTGGGAACATGACAATGGGCAAAGGGCATATATGAAAAACCTACATCTAAATCATATGCAATGGTGAGAGACTGAAAGTTTTCCCTTTACGATCAGGAACAAGACAGGGATGCTCATTGTCACCACTGTTATTTAACATTGTGCTAGAAGTTCTAGCCAGAGCAATTAAGCAAGAAAATGAAAGGAAAAAAGGTATCCAGATTGGAAAGGAAGATGTAAAACTGTCACTATTTGCAGGTGACTTATTCTTATATTTAGAAAATCAAGAAAACACAGCAGCAAAGCCACATAAGCTAATAAGTGAGTTTAACAGAGTGGCGGGGTTCAAGATCAGCACGCAAAAAATCACTGGTATTTTTATACACTAGTAATGTGCTATCCCAGGAGGTAATCAAGAAAGAAATTACATTTACAATAACACCTAAAGGAATAAACCTAACTGCATTTGTAAAGGACTTGTACACAAAAAGCTATAAAACATCACTAAAAGAAATCAAAGAAGATCTGAATAAATGTAAAAATAGTCCATATTTATGGAGTAGAAGATTAAATGTCATTAAGATGTCACTTTTATGCTTCAGTGGTAGAATGCTCACCTGCCATGCAGAAAACCTAGGTTTGATTCCTAGCCCATGCACCCAAAAAATAAAAACAAAATGAAAAAAAAAGATGTCACTTTTACACAAATTGATCCACAGATTCAGTGCAATACCAATCCAAATTCCAACAGACTACTTTAAGGAATGGAGAAAGTAATTATTAATTTTATTGGAAAGGGGAAGAGGTCTCAAAGAGCCAAAAAAAAATCTTGAAAAAGAGAATGAAGTGGGAAGTGTCACACTTCCTGACTTTAAGGCATATTATAAAGCCCCATCAGTCAAAACAGCATGGTATTGGCATAAAGATAGACATGTTGATCAGTGAAATTGAATTGAGAGTTATGAAACCCTCAGATATTTAGTCAATTGATTTTTTTAACTTTTTATTGTATAATATAACATATATACAAAGCCAAAAAAGAAAAAAGCACTAGTTTTCAAAGCACTCTTCAACAAGTATTTTATAGGACAAATCCCAGAGTTTGTCATGGGCTACCATACCATCATTTCAGATTTTTCTTTCTAGCTGTTCCAGAACACTGGAGGCTAGAAGGAATAAGTATTTTTTTATCATCACAGTCGACTTGTGTGGGTATGTGAAAAATAACGTATATACAAAAAAAGCAATAAATATCAAAGCACATCACAACAATTAGTTATAGGTTGAAATTGTGGGTTACAATTCCACAATTTTATCTGCTTTGCTATAGTAATGACCTATGTTACTAAATATTTTCCTGATTTCAGGAAAATATGAAGATACAAATATTTTTACTATTAACATATAAAAATCTTAACCACCTAAAATGAGTATTTTAGTTAGCTTATCTATAGGCATATTTCAGTCAATTGATTTTTTATAAGACTTCCAAGCCCACTGAACTGGGACAGAACAGTCTCCAATAAATGGTGTTGGGAGAACTAGATATCCATAACCAAAAGAATGAAAGAGGAGCCCTATCTCACACTCAATTCAAAAATTAACCCTAAATGGATCAAAGATCTAATATGTAAGATCCTGTACCATAAGACCCCTAGAAGAAGAAATAGGGAAACATCTTCAAGATTTAGTGATAGGTAGTAGTTTCTCAGATTTTACATCCAAAGCACAAGCAACAAAAGAAACAATAGATAAATAGGAACTCCTCAAAATTGAATATTTCAGTGCTTCAAAGGACTTTGTTAAAAGGGTAAAAAGGCCTTTGTAAAAAGGCAGCCAACTCAATGGGAGAAAGTACTTGGAAACCACATACCTGCTAGAGGTTTCATATCTAGAATATATAAAGAAATCCTACAACTCAACAATAGAAAGACAAACAGCTGGGCAGTGCAACAGTGGTTCAGTGACAGAATTCTCGCCTGCCATGCCAGAGACCTGGGTTCGATTTCTGGTGCCTGCCCATGCAAAAAAAAGAAGAAAGACAAACAGCAATTTAAAAATGGGCAAAGGACATGAAAAGACATTTCTCCAAAGAGGAAACACAGATGGCTCAGCTTCACTACCTATTAGGGAAATGCAAATCAAAACCACAATGAGATATCACTTCACACCTACTAGAATGGCTGCTATTAAACAAACAGGCAACTACAAGTGTTGGAAAGGATGTGGAGAAATTGGAACACTAATTTACTGATGGTGGGAATATAAAATAATACAGCTCCTGTAGAGGATGGTTTGGTGGCTCCTCAGGAAGTTAAGTATAGAGTTGCCTTAAGACCCGGCAGTCCCATTACTCTGTACATACCCAGAAGATCTGAAAGAAGGGATATAAACAGACATTTGCATACTGATGTTCATAGTGGCATTTTTCACAGCTGGCAGAAAATGGAAATAACCCATGTGTTCATCAACAGATGAATGTATAAGCAAAATGTGGTATATACATACAATGGAATATTATTCAGCAGTAAAAAGGAATGAAGTCCTGAAGCACACAACAACATGGATGAACCTTGAAGACATTATGTTAAGTGAAATAAGTCAGACACAAAAGGACAAATATGTTGTGGTCTCACTGATATGAACTAATTATAATATGCAAACACATAGATACAAAATATAGAATATAGGTTACCAGGATATAGAATGAGGCCAAAAATGGAGAATCATTGCTTAATATGTGCAGAATGTTTAACTAGGGTGAGTTTAAATGTTTGGAGATAGACAGGGGTGGCAGTAGCACGTTATTGTGAGAATAATTAACAGTGCTAAATGTTGTGTGAGTCTGGCAGAAAGGGTAAGTTTATTGTCATGTATGTCACCAGAAGGAAAGTTGGGAGTTAAAATATGGGAATGTATAACACACTGAATCTTGTGGTGGACAGTGTCCATGATTAACTGTAGAACTTTTAATGTTAAAAGTTCTTTCATGAACTACACCAGATGTATGACACTTTATAAGGAGTTAATAATAGAGGTTAGATGGGGGAAAATGCACCTGTTGCAAACTATGGACTATAGTTAACAGTTAACAACAATATTTTAATACTCTTTCATCAGCAGTGACAAATGTACCACAGCAATGCTATGGGTCAATAATATGGGGGTATAAGGAGTATGAAAGGATTCGGGTTTTCTTTTTTCATTTTATTTCTTTTCTGGAGTAATGAAAATGTTCTAAATTTGATCGTAGGGCTATTTGCACAACTATGTGATGATATTGTGAACCAGTGATTGTTTATTTTGGATGGTTTTTATGATGTGTGAATATATCTCAGTAAAATTGCATTTAAGAAAATCCATCAGAGCCATACTGACCTCCAGGAATTGGTAAAAGATTGCTCAACTCTACTTTTTAGTGTTTGTCTTCTAGCTAGTTCCCTTTTTCATATTTGTCAGGAAACCTGATAAGTCTCCAGTTACAGAAGGAAAGAATGCACACGTATTGGCCAGATGGGGGTCATGAGATCCACCCTCAGAGGAGGAAGGAAAAATGGGGAGAGAGAAGGGAGGGAATCACTGAAAACATGTTAGCGCACAGCTGGGAGGCCAAAATAGGTGTCTTTAGGGTTGCCGAGAGTCAAGATTTTTTAATGGGGGTTATTATTATTCATGATTATCATCTTATTGCTTAACCTTTCCTCATTTTGAGAAAGAATGAGATCCAGTGCAGACCTTGGCCCCAGGACCGGGGCTACTTAGACTTGGGTTCTGAGGCAATGGAGTCATCTGCCCAGGAGGAAGGGCTGGAGATGCTTCTGCATTCATATGTCCATCCCTTCCAGTTGTCCGCTTGCCCTGCCCCTGCCTGCCTTCATCTTAATAGTTACTGTGACAACTCTAACAGCCTGAGAAAACGAATGGGAGAGTTCAACCTTCTGGGCCTCTTCGTTCTGCTCTCACTTGTAGTGTTTCTCCAATTGTGGTTTTCTGACCATCTGTCCAGACTCTCCTGGGTACCCATGGAAAATGTGGATTCTTAGCTTCTGCTCCATTCCCAGTCCCCTGAATCAGGATCAACAAGCAGCCCCAGGATTACCTTAATGCTTGGAATCACTGTTACACCTTACCCTCTCTCTTTCTTTTCCTCCTCTCTCCTTTGTCGCCTTTTTTCCTCCCTCATTCCTCTGACTTCAGAATGCAGGAAACTGTTCTTTTAACCTAACGAATTGGAAGCCCTCTAGAAACTCAGGTAGGAGGTTAAAAGATGGGTGCGTATTTCTTACCACCTTCCTCGTGAGACTGAAGGCTGTCCTTTCCAATGTCAGCTTTGGAACGTGCATTTATCTTTGCAATGCAAAGAGGCGTCCTGTTTGCAACTGTTCTTCTGGTATAGGAGATGAACATTAGGGGTTTGCAAGTGCCCTCCTCTAGGAAAACATTGCGGTGGGAGGTCCCAGGAAAGCCAGCCACTACAAGCCCCCAAGTGAAGCATCAGCCCAGGCATCCTTGCTGGGGGCACACAGTGATGAAGGCATTCTGGGTAGATGGGGGCAGATGGGACAGGAGGTAGTGAGGGGATGGGGCGGCAGAGGGGCAGGTCTGCATGGTATTGGGGTGGTGTCACCAGGGTCCTGAACTTCTTCTTTTGTCTTCACAGCCCACTGAGGAAGAAACCAAGATGAATGTGGAGGTGAGTTCTTTATGGGGTCAGTTTAAGGAAAGCGTTCTCTGCAGTGCCACTCATCACCCCTTCATAGGGGATCCATTTCTCCTGCAGTGTTCAGAAACATCAGCACAAACTTGCAAACATTCCCCTCTAACCTGTGAATGCTCACAGGACTCTTGATGATATGGAAAGAATTAGGCCCTTCTGAGTACTTATCTACACCCATCCAGCTTCAGTCAGTTAGATTAGCACTCAGCTGCTGCAGCTAATCCCGAAACAGCACCCAGTGGGGTGGGGTGGACAGGAGGGGTGCTGGGTCTGGAGCCCTGCTCTGTGCTATTCTGGGAATGCTTAGCTCTGGCTATAGAGACCTTTGCTGTGTGGTGTCTTAGCAAGCTCACTCTCTCGCTCCCACTGGAACTGTTCTTGGTTGAAAGTGAGACATCCAGCCTCTTTGTCCCTTTCTCCCTCCAATCTCTCAGCCCCTTCCTCTTTTTCCTCCCTTTCTAGTCCAGACTCTAGGCCCTGGGGTCCTTCACTTAACCACTTTTTTTGCTGATGCTCTCAATTCCTCTTCCTTTCATTCCATGTATCTGCCATGGCAAATCCCAAGGCTGTCCCCATAGCATGGTGGGCTCAGCTGAGGGGCACAGCTTCACGCTGGGTGTACCTGGCAAATGTCTCAAAACCTTCACCCATGCTCAACTCTGCCCCAGGCCCTCTGTATACCCCCAGACAGCTCTCTTTCCTGTTGCCCTCAACGGTTCTTTCATTGTTGAGAGTAACTCCATTACTCTCCCCAGATTCCATCCTCCCAGGCTCTTCTTACCTTTAGCATCTGGATCACCTTTGACTTTACTGAAAAAAATCAGAACCATCAGGCATCTTCTGCCTCAATTCTTGCCTCATCAATTGTCTTGTTTCCCCTGTCACAGTGGAAGGGATGTTTATCCATGAGAGACCCTGGGCTGCCAAATCTAGAAAAGTCAACCTAATATGGCTTAGGAAAAGGATGGGAACCTTAGGGAACTTAGCTTAGGACATCCAAACAGAGGGCAGCCTTCAGGACTGGTTGAGTCAGGGGCTCAGTGATACCACCGAGGATCCCGGATCTTTTCATCTCCCCTTTGCATCTGGTGGTGGCCTCGTCCTCAGGGGAGTTCCCCTGTGGTTGCAGGACAGCTGCCAGCAATACTGGAACTCTTACTTCCTCCTTCACTTTTGGCAGGAGAAAAGTAAGAAACCTTTTCTCAAAGCCTACCTGCTGCTCTCCCAGAAGAGTTGGAAACCTTTTCTCAGAACCCAACTCTCAGGTTTTATTGGCCAGAATTGGGTCCCAGGCCCATTTCTAGACCAATTACTGTGGCAGAGAAGCAGGGATTTTGCTACTGGATTTAGACTGATCAGGCTCTCCCCTGGCGCAGCTTCCCCCAGTACATCTGGGCTGGGGTTAGGAAGAAGAAAGAAGGAATGGAGGTGTGATATACGTCCATCCAGGCATCCATCCACATCCAATTCAAGGCATTTCTGATGAAGGTGTTCTCCTTTTCTGTACTCCGAATTGCAAACCCTCCTGCCTGCTCAGACCTTGCTTTGCCTTCTTGATTGTCTCCTTTTGCAGCTACATTGCTAACCTCCTCATTTCTACTAGCTGCTTCTCATCAATATTTTTAAGTACTTTTATTTTACCTTCCTCAGATCAAAGCCATTCCCTCCCTTGATATCCCATCTTGTCAAGCTGCTGTTGTCCTGAACCCTTCTCATCCCTGTCAGGAACAAAATGCTTGAAAGGGATGGCTGTGTTTAATGTCTCCATTTTCTCGCCTTCAGGTCACTTCTCCCAACCTGTTGCAGCCTGGCTTCTTTTCCTACCATTATACTGTAATGAGTCTTGTCCGGGTCACCAGTGATCTCTTTAAATTTTAAGAAATTTGTTTTTGTATCATGTAACTTCATGTTCATGCTACAAAACTCAAAAGCTACAAAATGTTAAGCCAAGGTGAACCTCCATATGCTTTATCCCCTCTCTCCCTCTCCTCCCCAGGACTAACTCCTTTTTTTTTTTTAAATAGATGAAGAAAGAAAATTTATTTATAATCCAACAGAACAGACTAAAATTGTAAAACTGCATCAACAACAAAATTATGGACAACATAATGTTTTTAAATAGCTGATAGCTAACATCTGTATCCCCTTGCTAGTACCTCTAACCTCCTTCTATGCAAGCCCCTGTGTCTTACTCTAATTCTCATGGTATTTACGTTCTGAAGAAAAACAGAAACTTTGAGTTAATATTGAGCTGACACAGCCTGGTCTGGTTACAGTTCCATCAATCATCACCTTCTTCTTTGTTGGCTTAGTCCTCCCAGCCCATAAACATTTAAAAACACTCCTATCCCTAACCCTAGGTCTGCCTCTAGCAATGTCTTCATTTCTTCTCCTCCTCAGTGGCTGTAACCACCTCTCACTCCCTTTTTGATGTGTCTAATCCAACTGCAGTCTGACTTTCCTCATTGCTGCACTGAGAACTTCCCAGGCAGTGTCACCAGTGACCTCTGTTGCCAATGTGAAAACTTTATCCCTTCAAGCATCTGACACAGTTGACCCCTCTCTTCTTAAAATGTCTTGTGACTTCTCAGATTTTCTGCCTGGCTCCCTGGTCACTCCCTGGTCACTTCTGTGTTTCCCAGAGTAAAGTCTCACCCTATCTGCTACCCTGGTGAGCTCATCTGTTCCCACAGCTTTCATTATCAGTCATGTGTTTAAGAATGTCCCAGCTGGATCTGTTTATCCAGGCTTTTCTCCTCAACTCCAGATCCACGCAGCGAGCAGCATGTTGCTCATCTTTGCCCCAAACTCATTGTAGCCCAGCCTCAAGTCTGCTTCTGAGTGTGGGGCCCCGGCAGGAAATGTCGCAATGGCTGTGCATTGGCCTGGTCTGGAGGCTGGCATCCCCGCACTCCTCCTTTCTCAACAGCCAGTCCTCAGATGCACTAAATCTTGCTTCATTGGCATAAGTCAGTCACCAAGCATTTATGTATCAACACACTGACTTTAGAGTTGGCTTTATGGCTAGAATGATAAAAAAAAATACAGTTATGGTACTTACACTCATGAAATTTACTGAAAAGTAAGATGCCAGCTCCACAATTTCAACTCTATTCTTTCCTTACCCCTTATCATTTCCTTTCTGCCTTACAAAATCTTAAATTGTTCTCCCATTAGTCTTACCCTAGTCTAGGTTATTCTTTCTCTTTTAGGGGATTTAGGGGTGCCTCAGGTACAGAGGGTTGAGTTCATTGGACCCATCAGGCTCAGTTCGTGACATAGTGTCCTGTTAATCTGCACAGAACCTCTTATATTTTTCATTCCTTTTCATCTCCGCCCCCATTCTCATCCTCCAAAAGACTGTCATTCTAATGTATTAAATGTTTATCTTTTTGCATGTGTTCGTGAACATATGTTATTGTTTTCTGCGTATACTTTTAATTTATATAACTACATCGTATCACAGTTATATCTCTTTCTCTTTATTTTCACTCTGTGCTGTGTTTTCAAGATCAATGGAAGTTACCCTGCTGCATGATACCTCGTGATGTACATATGTTTACTCCTCACACAAAGTACTGCCGTATCCTCTGTGGTGTAGATGAGGAAAAGGACTGTTAAATAAATTACTGCCAGTCACTGGGTATTAAGAGGCAGGATGGATTAAAGCCCTGATCTTCCTGACTTCATTAATGCCTTTCTTCTTATCTGTTTAGCTAATCCAGTTCAAATGTCATTTCTGCTGCCTGAAAAGCTTTCTCAGAGCCGTCACTCTGGAAGTGAGGCCTCCCACATCTGGATTCCCATTGCCCTTTATGTATCTCTTTTGTTGCCTCTACCCTGACTTTGAACACAGATGCGCCCAGTTCTTCTTAGCATTCCCACAGCATGTGGCATGGCATCTTTATATATAGTGTGTCATCACTAAATATCAGTTGAATTAAATGATAGCAGGATTCAGAGATTGTTTAGTCATCTATCATGAACTTCAGAGCTGGGATGAGTCGGTGAAAATGTAAAGGAAGGGACTCATATAAGAGACAATTTCAGGGAAAACTTGCCGTGACTCAGAGGCTGGCTGGAGGAGAATGTGGGGGAAGGGTCAGTTGGCACCACTGGCCCTTTGCATGAGTGATTCCCAGGATTTCAAGCCTGTCGATCTGGGTGGCTGAGAGGATTCATGGAGCCACTGGCCTTTGCCCAGAAGCTCAGAGCACAGCCAGTTGGGAGAGGCTGGTGATTGGTGTTTAACCCTGAGCACAAAGATACTGGTCAGGGTAATTTAGCCAGCCTGGAATGCCCAGTTTGCATTTCTTCTTGAGACTGGAACTCAGAGCAAGAGCATGGAGAAGGAAACAGGTGAAGAGGTCAAAAGAAACCTCAGCAATGTGAGGTGAGAGAATCAAGGAAGGAGTGAATTTTTAAAAAGATCCAGTTAAGTGTCCTGTTAAGCATGCCTGAGGACCAGGAGAATGTGGCTGAGGAAAAGCACTGGAATGTGCAATGAGGTCTTAGATGTCCTCTGATGAGGCAGAGAGGTGTAGGAGTAAAGGCCGATTATGGCTGGCCCAGGAGGGGTGACAGCAGGTAGCAGTTTGAAACCTGAAGTGGGAGGGTTTGGGGTGATTTGGGAGCATTGAGCATGGTACCATCAGGAACAGACGATCCCATGCAGCGGGGAATAGAGGACATTGAGAGATGGGATGAACCAAATACTGTGCAGACTGCAGAGTTCTCACCTGCTTTGAACAACTCTTTGATCGCTTATGTGATTTTTTTACGTTTTAGTTTACTAATACACTTACGGGATTCAACCTTTTAATGGATTTTAAAAAGATAGATAGTTAAAGCCTTCTTTCTTCCCAGCTTCTTCATGTCTCATCTTTACAGGCATCCAGTGTTAACCAGGTCTTCTACAGAACTTTCCAGAGAGATTCTGTAAATATACAAGTGAGTTGTTTTCTCTCCAGCTCCCCTTCCATCCTTTTTTTTCCTCACACAATTCATACAGTTCTGACTTTACCTTTTTCACTTATTAATATATTTTGGACTGCAGTCCTTATTAATACATTAAAAATATCTGTGTTCTTTTTTGTAGTGTATAATATTCCACTTTATGGTCCTTGTTCTTTTTATAACTGTTTAATATTCCACTTTATGCATAGACCATGTATTTGTTTCTTAGGGTTTCCATAACAAAATGCTACAAACTTAAAACAACAGAAATTTATAGTCTTACAGTTCTGGGGCCTATAAGTTTTAAATCAAGGTGTCAACACGTCCAGGCTCTCTCTGAAGCTGTAAGAAAGAATCTCCTCTGTGCCCCTCTCCTGGCTTCTGGCAGTTACTGACAACCCTTGGCTTTCCTAGACTGATGGCATAACAATCTCTGCCTCAATCGTCACATGGCCATCTTCTCTCTGTCTCTCTCTTCTCCTCTCCTTAGAAGAACCAGAGCTATATTGAAGTACAGGTCCACCCTACTCCAGTATGTCTCATCTTAAGTTAACTAATTCCTGCTGCAGGGACCCTGTTTCCAAATCAGGTCACATTCTGAGATGTTATGAATTAGGGCTTCAATATGTCTTTTGGGGGCCACAATTCAACCTATAACAGACTATCATTTATATTTACGGACATTTAGATTGTTTCCAGTCTTTTCCTTTTAAAGCTAGATGGCAATAAACCTAAGTCATTTCCCCTTGCATGATTCTGTAGGATATAGCCTTAGAAATGAATTTGCTGGGGCAAAGTGTATTTGCATGTTAAATGGTAATAGATGTTTCCAAGTTGCTCTCCAGAAAAGTTGTGCCGATTTTGTCTGTCTCCAGCACTGTATGAGCGTACCTGTTTTCACATACTCTCACCAACCAACATGTGGTCGAGCTTCTGGGTCCTTGCAAAGGGATGGAGGAAAAGCACAATCCTCTTGTTCCTGACTGTATTGTGAATCTCTCTCCCCACCTCCTGGACTGGCAGTCTAGTACCATCCTCCTGCCTCACTCAGAGTTTTCTTCAGTGGTGATGTGCTTCCTTTTGCTCTCCCTCTTCATCCCCAAACAGTTTGTTTTTCTGAGTTGGGATAGCAAGTCCTAACTTCCTGTCAACTACATTTTGGGGTCTAGAGCTCCAAAAATCAGCTTCTCTGAGTACGAACTGGGAGAAAGAAGCAGCTCATTGTCTATGATTTGGTACTAAATTTGTTTTGTTTTTTTAGTTTTCACTACTCAATATTGAGCCATCAGCAATTCTAGAAGCAGCTTTGAAGTTTTTTTATTAGAGAAGTTATAGGTTTACAAAAAAAATCATGCAGAAAATACAGTGTTTCCCTATACCCCCCCGTTATTCATACTTTGCATTAGTGTTGTACCCTTGTTATAACTGATGAAAGGATATTATTATAATTGTGTTGCTAACTATGGTTTACGCTAGGGTTCACTGTTGTGTTATACAGTCCTATGAATTTTAAAAATTTTTATTCTATTGACAGATATACAACCTAAAATTTCCCCTCTTAACCACATACAAAAATACATTTCAGTGGTGTTCAAGCAGTTTTTTTCTTTGTTTGTTTTTAATTGTTTCTTTCCTTTGGCATGGACAGGCACCGGGAATCGAACCCAGGTCTCCAGCATGGCAGGCAAGAATTCTGCCACTGAGCCACCGTTGCACCGCCCAATTGTTTCTTTTTTATTGACATATATTTACATGTTCACATACCATGTAATCATCCAAAATGTGCAGTCAGTGGTTCATAATATCATCATATAGCTGTGTATTTATCATCACAATCTATTTTTTTCTTTTTTGTGTAAAATAACGTATATACAAAAAAGCAATAAATTTCAAAGCACATCACAACACTTAGTTGTAAACAGATTTCAGAATTTGCTATGGGTTATAATTCCACAATTTTAGGTTTTTACTTCTAGCTGCTCTAAGATACTAGAGGCTAAGAGAAATATCAGTATAATGATTCAGCTATCATACTCATTTGTTGAACTCTACCTAGAAACAGCTTTTTAAAATGTTTTATTGTGGTAACATACATATCATAAGATTTTGCCATTTTAACCATTTTTACATAAATAGTTTAGTGGCATTAAATGCCTTCTTTTACCAAGATTCTTTCATGACCCCAAACAGAAACTCCATACCCATTAAGCAATAACTCATTCTGTTCCCCGCCCCCACTCCCAGCCCCTGGTAACATTTATGTATTTGCTTATTCTTAGATATTTCACATAAATGGTATCATATACTATTTATCTTTTTGTGTCTGGCTTATTTTACTCAGCATGATGTTTTCAAGGTTTAGCCATAGTGTAGCATGTATCAGAACTTCATTCCTTTTTATGACTGAATAATACTCCATTGTGTGCTGGCTATACCACATTTTGTTTATCCAGCCATCTCTCGAAGGACACTGGGGTTGTTTCCATCTCTTGGCAATTGTGAATAATGCTGCTATAAACACTGGTTGAATTAGTTTGGGAGTCACCTTGTTGTCCCTTATATATGCCCCACTCTGCTCAGAACTGCTCCTGTTCCTTCATCCCTGAAAATACCGCCTCTAAAGGTTCTATATATTTTGGTATTTTACCAGAAGTTCAAGACAGTGAAGTACAGCGGACAACTGGAAATGGAATTTTAGGCATCCTGGTTTCTAGACACCACTTGCCCATCCCACCATTTTTTACTGTCTTCCTCTGCAGATTTCAACCCCCCACCCACCCACCCTCGCCACAGGTTGTATGCAGTTTTCCCTTCCTGTGCTCCTTCTAATCCCTTTCTGGAGGTTCCTACCCCTGAAGTGGTTTGGTTTGGTTTGGTTTGGTTTTTTATCTGAAAGACAATTTGCTTTGCACATTTTATTTACAGTTTAGTATAACATCCTAATATGAATGGGACTGCTTCTCTACTTGAGCCATTTTTCAGCAAAGCACAATAACCTAGTAATACAGAGTGTTAAAATACAGCATCAGATGTGGCCTCTCTCTCGGCCGACACAGCAAGCAAACTCACAGCCTTCCCCTCTCTACGTGGGACCTGACTCCCAGGGGTGTGGACCTTCCTGGCAGTGTGGGACAGAAATCCTAGAATGAGCTGGAACTCAGGATCAGGGGATTGAGAAAAGCTTCTAGATCAAAAGGGGAGAGAGAGAAATGAGACAAAGTAAAGTGTCAGTGGCTGAGAGATTTCAGAGTTGAGAGGTTATCCTGGAGGTTATTCTTATGCATTATATAGATATCCCCTTTATAGTTTAAGGTATATTAGAGAGGCTAGAGGGAACTGCCTGAAACTGTAGAGCTGTGTTTCAGTAGCCATGTTTCTTTAAGATGACTGTATAATGATATAGCTTTCATAATGTGCCTGTGTGATTGTGAAAACCTTGTGTCTCATGCTCCTTTTATCTATGGTATGGACAGATGAGTAAAATATATGGATTAAAAATAAATAAATAATAGGGGGAACAAATGTTAAAAAAAAATAGATGGGTACATGGGGAAAATGTACCTATCGCAAACTATGGAGTATGGTTAATAATAATATTTTAATATTCTTTCATTAACAGTTAACAAATGTACCACACCAATACTATGGGTCAATGGGTGGGTGGGGGGAGAGGGATAAGGGGTATGGGAGGATTTGGGTTTTATTTGTTATTTCTATTTCCTTTCTGGAGTAATGAAAATGTTCCAAAATGCATCATGGGGATATCTGCACAACTATGTGAGCCAGTGATTGTATACTTCAGATGGTTTGTATGGTGAGTGAGTGTATCTCAATAAAACTGTATTAAAAAATAAATAAGTAAATTAACAATATTTGAAAATTGAAAAAAAATCTAGTAGCTATCATCAGCAAGAGTACTGCAAAGGCCATACTATAAAAGGAAACAAAGAAAATTGCTAGAAAACTATATGCATCATATTCTTTCAGACTATGCTGCTGCATACAATGAAACATAAAACTTTTTTTCCTGTAAGATAATGCAAGTTCTGTTTTGAATATTGTGGATGGTTCCAATGTTTGTAATGGTAATTCTACTAAGTTATTATACAGTGGGCCAGGAGCACATTTATGAATTCTGGGGACAATGTACACTGTAATTCTTTGATTAGGATCGTGGATATGCTAGCCAAATTTTTTTTTAAAAATGAACAAAGAAGTACAAGACAGGGCAAATGAGATGTTTCTTATGTCCTAGCAACATTTAGATGGAAATAAAATTTAAATGCAGTCCACTCTGCTTTTGAAGATGCTTTGCTTCAGCTCCCAAATCCCAGTTGCTTAACACTGTCTCCTATGAGAATACTCAGGTGTCTTCTTAAACAACAAACCTATTTTTAGTGGTGGAGCCACTCTCAGTAGCTGTATCTGCATGGGACTGATAACCAATCACTATCATTAGCGGAAGTCCTAACCTTTCCTTGTATACTGTCCCTGTGTGTATAAGAGCTTCTCTGTTTTCACATTCAGTAGTCCATATTGCTATCTTTTTTTTTGTGTGTGTGACTTGTATAGTATAACATATATACAAAACAAAGAAAAAAGCAATAGTTTTGAAAGCACTCTTCAACAAGTGGTTACAGGACAGATCCCAGAGTTTGTCATGGGCTACCATATGATCCTCTCATATTTTTCCTTCTAGCTGCTCCAGAATATAGGAGACTAGAGGGCTTAAATACTTTTTATCATCACAATCTACTTTTTTTCCTTCTTTTTTTGTGAAAAATAACATGTATACAGAAAAGCTATAAATTTCAAAGCACAGCACCACAATTAGTTGTAGAACATATTTCAGACTTTGATATGGGTTACAATTTCACAATTTTAGGTTTTTACTTCTGGCTGCTCTAAAATACTGGAGACTAAAGGAGATACCAGTTTAATGATTCAAATGTATATACCACATTTTGTTGATCCACTCGTCTGTTGATGGGCATATGGTTTGTTTCCATGTTTTAGCGATTGTGAATAATGCTACTATGAACGTCAGTGTGCAAATGTCTGTTTGTGTCATTGCTTTTGGCTCTTCTGGGTGTATACCAAGTACTGCTATTGCTTGGTCATCATATTGCTATCTTATCACCTTTAGTCCAGTGTTAACAGTGGCTTGAGGTACATCACCAGTGTAGTCATGAAAAGATTCTCCAGTGAGGCACAGCAGTATCTCTAGCCAAAAACAATCAAGGTCACTTCTTCTCTACTGTTATTCAGTGTAAATAGCCACCATCCTTCTCATTTTTTTTTTCATCTTCCCACATAGGCTCAATAACATCCTTAAAAAATGAGTAGTCACAACCCGGCATTAAATTACTAGACAACTGGATATAGTTGTTCAGAACCCAAAAGTCTTCAACAGTATCATACGTAGAGATCAGTTAAAGGTCTGTTTGCCAAGTTTTGTGTTTAGCATTTTTATAAAACCAAAGCACCCATCTGTTCTGTCGTGGGTGTCTAATATGGTGCCTAAGTTAGCAACCTCCGGATTAAATTCTGTTTTTTCTTCTGTAGGTGGGGGATTAGGAGTAGGGGTGGTTTCCGGTTCCACAGTTATCATCATAGATCAGTCCCCACCCCCAGAGTTTTATCCACTACTTCTACACAGCAGCTTAGCCATCATTTTGATTTGCTGTTTCCTTTCAGATCATGCCATAAAGATGCCATATGGTTTATTTAAAATGGTCTACCAGATAACTTTCTTAAAAAACAAGTAGTTTCTCTAAAAGGGAGAAAATCCAGTGTTTTTACTCATATCTGGTCTTGTGTATCCATTTTTCAAGAGAACAGCATTTAAAACCCTAAAGAGCTTCCTAGTTCTGACACAGTGTACAAGCCAAGGCTCTATACATACATAAATTCATATACATCATTAAGTAATGAAACGAAGAAAACTGTCTTGTTTATTTGTGGGTAACGGCTAGTTCTTAACATTGTGGCTCTTCTGAAGCTAATAGAAGTTTATGTTTCTGGTTGTTATCGGGAATGTAGTGAATCATTAATTAGTCTCTGGAATGCCATAAACCTAATAAGGAGATTGTCTCCTCTGTTTACCAGGAAAACTTAAATGTTTTATCAGGGGTATGTATTTTGGCTAAACAGATTTCTCTAGAGATTATCCTGTTTCTTTTTGGTATGTGAGAGTGTCAGAAGACAAAACCAGAAAAACTAGACTTCTAACTTAAACTAACTTGGCTCAATTACCTTTTGTCAGTTGGACATTGTGACCACACCTTCCTGAAGAGAAGGCTGGAACTACATTTTCCAGAACCCCCTATTCTGCAAGAAGCAGGTCAGTTATCAATGCTATTCTGTAGGAAGCTGGCCAGTTATCGACACTCCCAGCAGACTTGGAAGGCAGAGGAAAGACAAACCATTAATCCTTGAGGACAGTTGCAGTCACATGTGTGACCCAAGACAGGTGTGCCATTAGCAGCAGGCTGGCTGTCAAGCCCCGTGAATCCCTCCCTCCCAAGCTGCAGGCTGAATGAGGCTGCAGAAACTTTCCAGACATCTTAGCTTCCAGAAAAGCCCTTGATAATCTCTTGCTTCAGTACTGCAAAGAGACGTCAGTGATGCTTCCTTGCTTCCTGGCTTTACCCCCCATGGCTCACAATTCCCCATGTTAAACTCTTCATGCTTAGAATATATAGAATGATTTCTCTATGCAGACTGAACCCTGACTGGTTCCTTGTGGGTCTTATAATAAATGTAGAAGAAAAGTGTAATAACAGCACAAAGTTTGGAAGGAGGGAAATGGAAATATACTATTGTAAGGTTCTATATATGTGATATATAATAATATAATTTTAATGTAAACTGTGATAAGTAAATCATGTATCTAGGATGCCTTTTTAAAAAAATAACCACTTTTTTTTAAAAGGTACAGTTTAGCAGTTCCTCAGAAAATTGAAAATAGAATTGCTATATGACCTGAAAATCCCACTTCTTGTTATATATCCCAAAGAAATGAAAGCAGGAATTCAGGCAGACATTTGTAAACCAATGTTTATAGGAGTGTAAGTCACAGTTGCCAAGAGGTGGAAGCAACCCAGTGTCCATCAACTAATGAATAAATAAACAAATGTGGTATAAACAATACAATGGAATGCTATTCAGCCATGCGAAGAAATGAACTCCTGATACTTGCTATCACATGGACGAACCTTAAAGACATCATATTGAGTGAAATAGCCATGCACCAAAAGACAAATATTGTATAATCTCAGTTATACAAAATACCTGTAAGAAGCAAATGTCATATAGATAGATATTAGGTAAAAGGTTACCAGTGGGAGAAAGGAGGGAAAGAGGTAGTTACTGCTTAATGAGTACACAATTTCTGTTTTAGCTGATGAAAAAATTGGAATAATGGATGTTGGTGCTGGTGAAACAATATTGTAAGTGTAATTGGTACTACAGACTTGAAAGCCATTAAAATGGAAAATTTTGAGTTGTATATATGTTACTAGAATAATTTTTTTTTTAAATATGTTCACTCCCCCACCAAAAAAAAGGTAGCACTAATAACAAGTAAGATAAAACGTAGTCAAGGCGGTGCAATGGTGGGTCAGTGGCAGAATTCTTGCCTATTATGCCAGAGGCCTGGGTTTCATTCCCGGAGCCTGCCCATGACAAAAAAAATCATAAGGGGACAATCATTTCAATAGGCTGAGCCCTATGAAACTTATTCCTGCAAAGGAGAAGCTAAGCCTACTTGTAATGATGCCTAAAGTCACCCTCCAGAGAACCTTTTTTGTTGCTCATATGCTCTCTTTAATCCAACTCAGCAGGTGAACTCATTACCCTCCCCCCACACACACACACACACATGGGACATGACTCCCAGAGGTGTAAATCTCCCTGGTAATTTGGACTGGTAGAGAACCTTGACCAGAAGGGGGAAGAGAGAAATCAGACAAAGTTTCAGTGGCTGAGAAATTTCTAACAGAGTGGAGAGGTTATGCTAGAAGTTATTCATTTGCATTATATAGATGTCCCTTTTTACTTTATGGTGTATTGGAGTGACTAGAGGGAAGTACCTGAAACTCTTGAATTATGTTCCAGTAGCTTTGATTTTGAAGATGATTGTATAACTATATAGCTTTTACAGTGTGACCATGTGATTGTGAAAACCTTATATCTGATGCTCCTTTTATCTAGGGTATGGACAGATGAGTTAAAAAAATGACCAAAAAATAAGTTTTAATGGGGGGGGGATAAAGGGTAAAAAATTGAGTAGATTGAATTATTAGTGGTCAGTGAGAAAAAGGGTGTTCCAATTTGTTAACTGCTGGAATGCAATATACCAGAAACTGAATGGCCTTTAAAAAGGGGAATTTAGTAAGTTGCAAGTTTACAGTTCTAAGGCCATTAGAATGTCGAAATTAAAGCAAGTCTATACAAATGTCCAAATTAAGGCACCAACAAGAGGTTACCTTCACTCAAGAAAGGCCAATGAAGTTCAGGGTTTCTCTCTCAACTGGAAAGGCACATGGTGAACATGGTGGCGTCTGCTAGCTTTCTCTCCAGGCTTCTCATTTCATGAAGCCCCAGGGGCGTTTTTCTTTTTCATCTCCAAAGGTCTCTGGCTATGTGGGTTCTCCTGGCTCTTATCACTCCCTCCAAAATGTTTCCTTTTTTAAAGGGTTCCAGTAAATTAACCAAGACCCACCTGGAATGGGGGAAGTCACATCTCCCGCCAATCAAAGGTTAATACCACGATTGGGTGAGTCACATCTCCGTGGAGATAATTTAATCAAGCTTCCAACCTACAGTACTGATAGGGATTAAGAGAAGCAGCTGCCTCCATGATATTGATCAGGATTAAAACATGGCTTTTTCTGGTGTACATGATCCTTTCAAACCGGCACACATGGGTTACGAGTATGGGATGTATGAGTTTTTTCTTTTTTTCTTTTTATTTTTCTGGAGTGATTCAGATGTTCATAAATTGAGCATGGTGATGAATACACAACTATGTGATAATATTGTGAGCCACTGATTGTATACCATATGTGGACTGTATGTGTGTGAAGATTTCTCAATAAAAAAAGCAGCATAAGGCTATACAACACAAGTAGTGAACCCAATTGTAAACATTGGGCTGTATAGTTAATAATAAAATTATAAAAGTATTCTTTCACAAATTACAACAAATGTTCTACACTAAATACAAAGTGTTGATAATAGAGTGGTATATGGGAAAAAGTTTCATGGATTATTTTGAACATTGTCATTCATTGATTCATTTTTCCTCTTCATGCATTCACTGAGCTTCTGAGTATAAAGATAAACACAGTACCTGTATTATAAAAAATCAATGTAATGAAAGAGAAAGAAATAAAACTACATTTCTTTAAGAAAAACATAATCATAAGAAATACTCTATTAATGCAAATGAAAGAAAAAAGGACCAAAAGAAGAAATGGCGCAAATAGAAGACACATGGCAAGATGATAGATCAAAACCCAACCATATCAGTGATCACAAGGTAAATTGTCTAAACACTCCAACTAAAAGACAGACTTTGTTTGACTGAATAAAGCAAGACTGACTATGTATTGCCTGCAAGAAACTTACTTTAGATATAAAAACACAACAGATTAAAAGTGAAAGGATGGAACAAAATAAATATCATGCCAGTACTAATCAATGG
>PVIY010031758.1:0-29629 GCA_004026745.1 Myrmecophaga tridactyla | reverse complement strand
GTGTGGGGCGCTTGTACCAGTTGGATGGGCAAGAGTGTGCTTGTGTGCAGGCTGGGGGGCCTGGGGTGAGGTTACACACTTGCTCAGGGCACGTGGTTCAAGGTGCACAGGTTGAGGGGTTGGGCCATGGGTGCATGGGTACCAGTGTGGACAGGGCGTGTGTGTCAGTGTGTACGGGTTGGGGGGAGCAGGATGGAGACGTGAGGGTGTGGGGGGTCAGGGTGGGGTTGCTTGGAGTACACTGGGGGCAGGGTTGGGGTTCAGGTGCATGGGGCCGGGGGGTGGTTTGCAGGTGGAAGCTGTGCGCATTGGTGTAACATGTTTGAGGAATGCTGCTTGGCTTACTTCCTAGGCTCCACCTCCCTGTCGTGTACTCCTGAGGCCTTCTGTGCCCATTGCAAACTCTGGGACCTGTTCTGTAGGTACTTGTTGAAGTGTGCTTTGAAAATTATTGCTTTTTTCCTTCTTTGCTTGTATATATGTTAGATTTCATAATAAAAAACTTCAACGGTGGGCCACAGTGGCTCGGCAAACAGAGTTCTCGCCTGCCATGTCAGAGACCCAGGTACAGTTCCCGGTGCCTAACCATGCAAAAAAAAAAAAAGACTTTTAAAGAACCTGTAGGCAGCCATTGTAATACTAGATAAAATAGATTCCTGAAATCAAAAGTTTAAAAATGTTTAGTTATATAGGTCATGACTATAACAAAGTTGGTATTTGTAATAACTTTCTACCTGATATTTTGAGAGCATACACAGTTTTGATAATCAAATGGAATTTAAGATAGTGTTTAATATTTAGAATTTAAGAAACTCTGATGTCCGTATATGTAGATTTTTTCCTTGCTTGCTTTAATTTTAAACTGGTTTGTGAAACGTATTATACAAACAGACTTTACAATGATTATTTAGATATTTTATTTAAATATGCGTATGGATAAGCTAATTAAGATAACCATTTTTGGTGGTTAATATTCTCATGTGTTAATTGCAAAAACAGCTGTATCTTTATAGTTTCCTGAAGTCAGGAAAATGTTCAGTAATATAAATCATTACTATAGCAATGTTAATATTTGTAACAACGTTCTACTGGGTATTTTGAGAACATTCAGTTTTGACGGCTGATTAAATGGTATCTAAGTTATGTTCAATATTTAAAATTTAAGCAACTTCGAAATCTGAATTTATAGGTTTTTTTCTTGTTGCCTTAATTTTAAATTGGTTTATGAAAATTACTAGGTAAACACAGGTTTTACAATGATTATTTGGATATTTTATTTAAATATGCCTATGGATAAGCTAACTAAGATATTTTTGGTGGCTCTAAGTGTGTTGTTTATTTTCTTAAATAAAAATATTAAAAAAAAGAAAGATGGAAATTTACAACCCGAATTTCTGCAGGTAGGAAATTGGTGATTGGAATTGAAAAGCAAGTGTCATGATTAAATAAACACAGCCAAAATTCACTTCTGTCTTTAGTTCCATTTTTATGAGGTCTCTTTTCCAGCTAAGACAGCCATTGAAACTAAGCATACAAATAAACTGAATTTGGAGTAAGATCTTGAGTCATTGTCTCCCAAAATGTTGAACTAATATTTTCAAATTAAGAAAATATTAAAGGGCATTTCTTTCATTAAAAATATGATTAATGATAAGTAGGTGGCTGCAAAAATGTTTTAAACTGGTAATGAAATAACATTTAATATTATGGTTAATTTAACTTTATATTGTATAAAACCTCATACTTTTAAAGCTTTTTATGTGTTGTGCACTGTGCTTAATATTAGTTTTCTCATACACGGATAAAATAAATATACAAATAAACCAATTTATATGCAAGCACTGGGGACATGGCACATGATAAGAAAAAGTTTGGCGACCCCTGGTCTTCATTAGAGATGAAGATTCTGAAATGCAAACAAACTCTTTCCTCATCATTGTTTGCTTCTAATTCTCTGTGGCTTCCAGGTCAGGACTCAGACTCTGTAGTGTGACATCTAAGACCTTGCAGGGTCTGGCGCCTGCTTATTTCCTCCACCATTATCTCTGGCCTGGTTTTTCCTGTATGCGTCCTTCTGAGTATACAGAAATAATTGTCATCCCCTAAATTGGCAAACAGGAAACTGGTGGTTGGGATTGAAAAGCTCTTACTCCCACATAGCCTGATTCCTCATCGCCTCTCTACCCTCATTTCTCCTATCCCTTTGTTCCCTCTGCTCTGACACCCTCGCCTCTGGGGAGGTAATGGGACCTGCCAGGGTTCCTCCTACATCAGAACCTTTTCACTTGCTGTTTTCTCTGACTACGCTTTTCCCCAGGAAATCCCCATGGTGGCTTCCTCTTGTTCCTTGGGTCTTTCCTCAAAATTCACCATTTCAGAAAGATTTTCCTGACCTTCCTATCTAAAATTTCGACATCCCAGCCCCATAATGGTTTATTTCCTCCTCCTCTGTTTATAAATTAATTCATTTTTATCTTTAGTAGTTATCATTATCTAACTTACTACAATTTTACTTGATAATCTTATTTGTTGAGTCTCTCCCCCACTACAATGTCAGCTCCCATATGGTTATAAGTTTGTATCTGTTTTGTTCACAGCTGTATCCCCAGGGCCTAGAACACAGCATGGCACATGGCAGGTTGCTGTATTTGTTGAATGAATTGCTCACTTGATGTTTTGAATAGATCAATTTTCATCATACTTCAGGGGACACCTCAGCATTGTCCTGTGAACAAAAGCAGGATGGGTCTAAAGAGAGAAGGGCAGAACCCTAGAGCCCGATGTTCTCAGCAGGATTAGTTAGTAGGGCTTGGCGGGGATTGGTTTGCTGTAAATGCTGAGAGGTGGTTGAATCTGATGGACAGAAATCTGTCACACCAGGCATATGACAACAAACAATTGGGGGTAGTCCTGGCAAAACCTGCAGGAAGCCCTTAGGATATGTGTATCCTGACTTCAGCTGTTGCAAACCAGCAGTGAACTCAGCATCAGCAGGCTGTGCTCAGAGATCTAGGAGACTCACAGGCCTTGGCCATCAGGGAAATCTGTCAGGTGGCGGCATCAACTTCAATAGGCTGGGGCTTGGGGCAGTACCGCAGGCTCTGGGAAGAGAGAGGAAGCAGAACGTTCATTTTAAGTAGATAACTGATTGGTCTGATGACTGGTTGATGACATCCCCTGAGATATTAGGAATTCGGCATAAATGAGGAAATCTGTTCCAGAACTTGGGATACCATGATGGGGGATGAGTTCAGGCTGAAGTTCCCTAGGGGAGTAAGGTCAGAACCAATAGGAAAGAAATTTGAATGGTAGGTCCCAGTGTGTGAGTTCCAATTCTAAACATCTTTGATCTAAGTCCAGAAGCTGCTGTAGGAGTTATGCTGACAGAGGAAGCATGAAATAAGGGAACAAAGAGTCCTCGGCACACGCTCCCTGCTTCTTTATTGTGCAATACTCTATCATTCTGTTTGTAACTAAAGGAAGTATATACAACCAAAGGCCAAGTCAGACACACACTCATATCTTGGTTTGTCAAGAAATGATTTTTAAAGTTGAATTTGAAATCCTCCTGGTAGGGTATCAGTGGTAGTTTCCCACAGACTTCATACCCTCTGAGCGTCTCATATTTCAGCACCTTGCTGGCTCTGAAAACATATGTTTTTGCTACCCCTGGTTATTTTTCTTACTCTTCAAGGCCCAATCCAAGACTTTTTTGGTTCTTTCCCGTCTCTTTATTAATTTCTCCAATATTTATTATTGCAACTTAAAATACTGTATTATTCTTTGTAGTATTAAACAGTATATATATATACATGTAGTATACCCATTAACATACTTGCCTCCTGTTTAACATCAAAAACTTGAGATCAGAAACTAGTCTGAATCATCTTTATAGTTCTTCAGTGCCTAATTCAATGTCTTGACGTGAGAGATGCTCAATAAATGTTTGAATTGGATTACTCACAGTAATCACTGGTCATATTGAAAAAGATGAGTTCTGCAGAAAGTCACCAGGTTATTCATTTTTGCATCACATTTGTTATTTATGTCATCGTTAAAGTTAATCACAGAGAAAAAGATCTGTTTGAAAATGTTCAATCCAATCTGACTGCTTCATGATTCAAATAACTGAATCATGCTAGTTAAGGTCAAATGATTAAACCAATTGTATTGGATGACCGCTTCCTAAGTGAGCAATCCCTTTCTCACCGATTATCTTTGAATAGTGAATGCGATCAATTATATGGACACAGATTTTTGTAGCAGCAAGTGACTTCAAAATTAGCCAAACTGTATTTGTAGACTTGTGTTCAAATAGTTCTAGAACAGTTTTAGTTATTTGTTACAGCCTAGGTTTTTTTGTTTGTTTTGAGAGGGATTAGGGAACAGGGTGGAGGTAGAAAATAAAAGTATATTGGCATAAAACCAGAACCTTAACGCTGGTCCTGAATATTTGCTATCTTGGTGCTGGAACGGTGAGTACAAGAGAGGTTTTGACCCACAAAAAAAAAAAAAAGTCTATTCGCATCGATTACATTGAAACTTATAAATCAAAAAGAACACCCAAGAGGAAGCTTTGATCTGCTCTCTACTCTTTGATGTGCTGGGAATGATGTGGGTTATGTTCCTGAATCTTGCATTTGTCATCAACTTGCTCTCAAAATGATACAGATTCTACCTGGGACTACTACAAGTTTTGGTAATGGATGGAGGCAATGATAGCATGACATTGTGACTGTAATTAATATTACTGAATCCCGTATTTGAATGAGGTTCAAGGGTGAAATTTTAGGATGCATATTTGTTCCTAGAATAAGAATTTAAAAAATAGAGGACTGTATAACATAAACAGTGAATGCTAATGTCAACTAGGGACTACAGTTAGGAGTATATTTATAATAACATTGACTCACCAATTGTAACAAAGGTACCACACGAATGCATAGTGTTAAAGATATGGAAAACTGTGTGTGTGGGTGGGTGGGGTGAGGGTGGGAATTTGGGAGCATTGTACTTTCTGCATGATTTTTCTGTAAGCCTATAACTTCTCTAATTAAAAAAAAAAGTCAAAAATACTTAGTGTTGATAAAAATAATTGGAAAAAATGAGATCTAGTCTTTCTCACCTGCATTGTTCTGGTGGCAATGAAATGAGCCACCTTATTAAATTCAAGAGTTGGCCTGAAAGGAAAAACTGGCCCATGAGTTAACAGGATGGGGAAAGACATTATGTACCAGTTATCACCACCTGGATCATTCAGATTTTACTGATCTAACCACTAGTGACAATCCCCTCACCCTTGGTTGCTTTAAAGGACATTAAGGAGAAAAAAAAAACTTTATACGTATGAAGTCACCTTGTCACCTTCCAAAATGTCAGCACATAATATTTTGTATGAGAGACTTAATTATTCAACCAGAGAATGGATAAACTTGAAACATTTTTATTTGTTTTGGGGATGAATAATACCTTTTCCTTATAAAAGCTTACCTGATTTATTATTCTTGGCTTAGACTGCAATAAGATACAGTTGAATTCCCTGAACTCACTCAGCCTGTTGGTGCTAGAAAACATCCTGGACACGTACTGGGCAATGGGAACCAAGCTGGGGTTAACATAATATGGACAATCCCATATTAAGGGAGAGACTGTTGATTATTATTATTATTTTTCTAATCAAGTATGCCAAGAGTTAACTACTAACATTTCTTTTCCTGCTTTTGTGTGCTGTTACTGTTGTGTTTCTGCACAGTGTTCAGTATGTAGAACTTGATTGGGGGCGGGGGGAGAACTGTAGCTGCTCATTTAATTGATATCTTGAAACATAAATTTTACATCAGTGGCTTAAGCAGGAATGGGCAACCTACGTCATTTCATTTATTTCCCTTGGATTTACTGGCTCTCCTCTGCCTCTAGGGATATACACTAAAATCTAGGCAACTGTAGTTACAAGGCTTTGGGGAGAAATCAGCAGTTGCAAGGGTGATAATCATACAGTAAATAAAAGTACAATTTGCCTTCCATGTAGGTTTTGATTTGTTGCATCTGAATAAAGATTTGAAAGTAAGAGCCAGGATGGAAATCAGTTTCAGAGGTGACAGCAGCTGCTGCGTCTTTCATTGTTCTGGGGTTAATTTCATGTCTTTTGTATACAAAGTAGATATACATCTAATTGAGAAAAACACTACAAAAAAATGTGTCTTTGCTGGGAATTCCCAAAATTAGGAGTTGGAATAGGTGTTAAAGATTTTCTAGCTCAACTTCTTATTTTACAAATGAGTTGAAAATGACACTCAAAATGGCTTCCCATAGTGAACACAGATTGGTGACAGTGTCAGGACTACATCTGGATTTCTTGACTCTAAGCCCAATTCCATTATCCCCAGAACAAGCTCTGATATCCTGCTATATTTCTTCTTGGGGAGAAATACGTAAGGCGGATCTCCTTTGAATAAGCAGGTATCAGAAGGTTGAATTCTACCGTGCATTGCCAGGAAGCAAGGGGTAAACTCAGAGGGCCAATCTTGCAGCACCACCCAACTTCCTTCACCCTGTCACCGTGCCCAATAGCAGTGACCTCTCTCACTATAGGACTGGGTATTCTGCTTTATCACCTGAGTAGAGAGACATGCCCTCCTTCTCATGAAACTTTCCTTTAAGTAACACTGTCCTGAGGATGTAATGGGGATGCTGGGACTATCACCTTTCCCGTGTAGTGTGAAGACACTGCTGGACTCTACTCACAGGAGTTTACATCTGCCTTTTCCTTGGCTCTGTTTCCTGCTTTGCAATTTCTATGCCTACGGCATTAGTATCCAAAGAAACAAACAAAAAAATCCCTTTGAAGAGTTTCAGAGATAGAATCTGGAAGGTTTCTTCTCCTTCTGGACCGCTTATCCTGCCAACTTCCCTTAAAACTTTTGGCTGGTGTAGCCATTTGACTTTTCTGCGGGGCAGGTAGTAGTAATTTGGGGGGTCCCTAATTAGATTCCAGCAGCTCCATTCCCTGGTTCATTTACCCTGAACCACCTTCAAATTGAATTGGTTTTTTTCTCACCGTCAACCCAAGCAGGAATGGATCCTGGGGAATTGCACAGAAAGAGCAGCTTTCTTCTTCCCTTCCCCTGACTCTGACTCATTTGCCTGCCCTTTCGCGCCTCTCTTCCATTATGCCTTCACAACCACATGCTCTGCGCCTTCTGCTTAAGCTGTCTGAGCTCGTTTCCTCCATGAACCATCGTGATGTACAACACGTACAGTCCCAGGGCCAGACGAATAGTTTTCCATTAGAAGAACACTGTGCCATCTGGGGCTCCCGTGAAGATAATGCCACAGAGACACCCCCATCTTTCAAACACTCGGAAGGGAAGATTTGTACCGCTCTGCCTAGCTCGCCTCGATTACTGCAATGCAACGTGCTGCTCCTGGGTTCTGAAACCTGCTTTCTCTCTCCCTTCCTCATTCTCTGCACTATCTGACTGCACTCTGTGGCTTGGGGTGGGCGGACTTAGAATGGAATTCTGAATGCACCAAAAGGTAAAACACAATGACAATGCAAACTGTCAACACAGATAAAAGGATTTTTCCTCAATTAAAGCAATCAGGTGAAATCCATGCCTTTAGAAAGGGCTTACAGAACAAGAGGACTGTTTAAAAAGAGCAAGATTCTTCACTGGGCCACAAAATTAGTGTTTTCTTATTGCAGTACCTTAGTTATCTCTTCTGTGATTTGAAGTGATTGGTCGGGAGAAATCTTGGTTGCTACATAAGCCTTCTTAACTGATCTCTTTTGTGTGTGTGCATGTGTGCATCTCTATTTCTTTTAAAGCTGGTTAAGACAATGCAGTCGCCTTAAAAAAAAATCCCCATTAGTATTCTGCATAAGGTACAGTCTTCATTGCAGTAGATATATAAAATCTATCTTCACTTTCACCACCTGTCACCTGAGAATTTTAGAATGATCTAGCTTGGAGATTGCAGGAAGCAGCCTTTTTGAATCTCATCTTTACTTGCCCACCCCACGCCCCTTCTTGTCATTGGCACTGCATCTACAGCGAGCGCCAGTCCATTTTTATTTCTTTGTCAAATGCTTTTATTCACGGGAAACTGAAGGCACATGTTTACTAGGGATAGAAATAGAAACACAATAAAGACCAGTTTGATAGATGATCTAGTCTATTCTCCACACTTCCCTGTTGTTTTATTGATTTACAGAACACAAAGACTAATCCGAATTTACATTGCTTGTATTTCCCCTGATCTCAAAGGAATTGTTCCCCTTTGCTCAGATTAACCAAGCCATTTTTTTCTTTGTATCCGGTAGCCTGTGAGACAGTCAAATAGCCTATCAACTAATCAATTTATGCTGCAAAACCTAATTTTTACTTTAAACAAACATCCTAACATTGTGTTGACACAATGAAATGATTTCTGTGTTACACCATATCTCTAACACCCACCCTAGGGAGCAGGTAAGAGCTACAGCTGAAATCATGTGCACGTGAGCCTGCATCAAATGAAATATTTCCCCCTTAATCCTACCACCAGCAGCTGCTAGGTACTGTGGCTTATTGCATATGGCCTACATAATGAGACCGATCCAGGCATTCCGGCTTTTCCGCTGAATGCTGAGTAGCTCTCTTCTCCCCAAGGATGTTAAGAGTTACTGCTATTGAAAGAAGTTCTCATGCCAATGAAGAGCCTCGGCATACATGTTTGGAGATGAGGAAAGAAAGCATTTAAAGCTGGGAGCTTCTACCTTGATTAAAATGAAAGGGACTGGGGCCTTGGAATGACTTGAAACTGGCAAACTCCCCAGAGTGGTGGCAGAACGAAGAGGGAGAAAGAGGACATAAGGCAAGAGAGGCAATCTTTGCTCTCTTCGGAACCTGTCAAAAAATTAGGTCAAAATGATTTTGTATTTTAATGAAATAACTTAAGGGTAAGCCTGAGACTTGGAGCCGCTAATACTTTTATGCTAGAGTGACTTGTCATGTTTGATGTAATGTCTGGCTCCATATAAGAAGTATCGAAGCTAATGTTCTCCTTGGCTAATCGGCCTTTAGCTGCTCCTGTCCTTTTAAATTGTCAGTAGCCGAGCATCAATATGGGTGTTCCTATCTCTAACACTATAAACACGGTGCAGGCTGCACATCATCATTTCAATTGTCAAAACAGATGAAAGGATTTCTGATACTCCAATTAAACTAACCTGGAAAGATCATTTTAAAATATGCTCCATAAAATAACCTGAGTGTTAAAACACCAGAACCCTCCAGCCGTTTCCTCCGGCTGCATCATTAGCATTTTTTTTTTTTACCGCAGTCCTTATCTGATTTGATTACTTTTAGAATGAATTTGGTTTTGAACATGAAAGCTGAGGAAGCTAAATTGGAAGAATAATGGCTTGGCATTTTATGTCATTTGGTTGAAATTGCAGGTGTGGGAGTCGGGCCTGCTCCTCCAACTCAGGCTTGGCTATTTCCCCTTTAATTTACCGAATTTGCAATGGATTGCCAGCTCCAAATTGCACCACACTTAAGGGACTTGCGAAGAATGCTTGTGATTTAGGATCCTACATTATTGCCTTGATGAAAAATTATGCAGACACACTCACAGCTCTACAAGAAAACTACTTCTTGTAAAACAAGAGTATTTGACAAACACCAGGAAGCTCAAGATGATAAAAGACGTTCTAAGCTTCTTTTCTTATTAATCAAGGAGTACTGTGTTAATGGCCCCTGAGATTTTGAGCGGGATAGAGTCAGTGCAAGAGGGTGGGTGTTTATTTATATGTGTATATATAATGGAGGAACAAGGTGGTCAGAAAAGAGTGATAACTATTGCCTGGATGACTTGAAGCCATATAGATTGAGGACTACTAGGATTGTAATTACTTTCAAGTACCCAAAGTAACTTGCATAATAAACAACATCATTTCCAAGTAGAAGGGGTATCTTTAGTTATGTGATATTGCATAAAACAGATGCATATTCTCAGTCCAAGGCTTTTGCTCTTTTATTCTAACTTCAGCCCATCTATTTTAATATGAATTTGGACCTGTAAAATTGATATACTCAGAAACATTATATTTTAAATAGTTCACAACAAATAGGAGGTTGGATTTTACAAATTTCCTATTAGTTGTTCAACCCTGTGCACTTTGTTTAAGCAGCCACACGCTCACTCCATCCCACCTCTTGTGCCTGAAACATACCAAAAGGGAGGAAATTAAAAGTGCATTGTTTGATATCCAAATATTGGGGGATTTTCAGGTATTTTTATGTTAATTTTTTAGTTTAATTCTGTTATGGTCAATGAACCTCTTTTGTATAATTTCAATTATTTTAATTTTGTTAAAAACCCAGAATTTGGAAGGGAAGATTTGCTCTATCTTAGTGACTGTTCCAAGTACACTTGAAGTGACATTGTATCTTACTGTGGTTGTATAGAATGATCCAAAAATATTATTAGGTCAAATTGTTACAGGTCTTCTATATCCTTGTTATGGTGAGAGGAATGTTGAAGTCTCAAGTGCAGATATGGACTTGGATATTTTCCTTACAGTCCTATCGGTTTTTACATCATGTAGTTTGTACTGTGTTGTTAGGTGCATGCATTATTTAGGTTATTATGTCTTGGTGAATGGCACTACATGTGGCTGAAGTAATCTGCCTTGGAGAAGATCTGGAGAGCATGTTGGAGGAAATTGTACAATTGACAAAGAGTTAGAATATGCAGACAGATTTAAGAGTTAACTGAGCTGTGTGCTTAGGAATCTCTGAATGGTATAGATGTCTTGTATTTTCCACTGACTTACACTGTAAAGCATATAAATCAGCAAATGGTATGTTTTGGATTCACCATAATCCACCTATTCTGCCTGATGAAATTATTGCAAAGAAGAAAAACCTAGAGGAAATCAGGTAGGTGATTTAACTACAAATGCCATTAATTGAACTCTTACTATGTCCCAGGCTCTAGGCTAGGAACATTACACAGATGGTTTTATTCAATTATCCTAACAATTTCCTGAGAAATATACTGTTATTATCCACATTTTTAAAATAAGGAGACTGAGGCATGGCGTCTAAGTAATTTAGACAGCAAAGCACGTCTGGAAGACAGTAGAGACAGAAATGAACCCCAGCAACCTGACATCAGAACCCATGCTCTTATCACATGGAATACTGCCTTCATAGCACTGTAGCCTTCCTGATCAAGCGAAGGAAACTGATCATTTATTCTGTGCTGATATTGAATTAGAAAATCAGCACAGATGTGCTCCATAGGAGACTTCAATTTTACTAGATTATGTTGGAATTCTTCATTAATTAAGAGTATACCATATTATAAGCTTTAAATTTGATTCTGACAAGTGTCATCTGCTATGAAATAAAGTAAGGCAATGGAGGGAATGTCTCTGAATCTAAATGTAATCAATTAAGAGTATTCAGTTGATTAAATGGACATTAAGGAAATCTTGGGAGAGATAAACTCGTTCATCTTAAAGTTTAGGATCTCATAGATAATTTTATACATTAGAGTCAATCAAAGCAGTTTTCAAAATGTTCAGAGAAAATATTGGGACATATTCATGTCATAAGTTCCTAAATGGATGTTGGGCCAAGAGAATTAGACATTTTTGAGAATTAAATTTGATTATGAAATAAATTTTCAGAAGAGAAAAAGAAGAGTATTGAAAAAATAAATGATGGAGCTAGTTGCTTTCTGATTAGTTCTGACTTTAAAGTGACCCATGGGGGAATAAAAAAGGAATAAAAAATGTTGAAGATTGAAGAATTACAAAGTAAAAAACAACCGGAATAAGGGATACAAGAATTCAAATAAGCAGAGGTTTACAAAAATTTGAAAATGTAAACGAAGGGTTCAACTCTGGGAACTGATGGCGTAAAATTAATAAATAAAGAACTTCTGATTGGTTTGTTAGTTTTGCCATCTGTGATAAGTAAGGAGAATGACCTTTGAAAAGGAGAACTGGGATCACCAAAGAAGTATTTATATTATTAAGTGGATACTTAGTAAAAATGCCAGTCATTGCATTAAATGCTTTACTTTTATAACTAGTCATTATTCTACTTGACCTCTCCAATTTTCAGTCTTATAAAATTGCAACTATCACCTTCATTTTACAGATGATGAAACTGAGTCTTATAGGAATTAAATAACTTGCCCAATTATCTCATTTTCAGTGAGAACTGGAGTTGTTTTTTAAATCAGCAGTGGTGATACCAAAGTTGGTACATGAAGCACTGTGCCAATGTGGCATTCATTTCGGTGCTCAAAGGGAATTCAAACAAGTGATCTATGAGGAATCATGAGTAATAGGAAAAGTGTCAGAGGCCTGAGAATGAGAAAGTACAATGTTCAATTTTCAAAAGACAAGGAGTGGGGGGAATACATAATCAAAAAGGCAAGAGAATTTGTCTTCAGTCTTATACAAGTTTAAAGAATGTATTGTGAAAATGTTAGGTACAGAGTTAAAAGGATCATCAAGAGTCAGCATGAATCCCATGGAGAAAGAATATCAAGTAAATCCAATTCCTTTTTTAGATTGACTTAATAGGTGGTCAAATTGGAGAATTAATTACAAGTAACATATTCTTCAGTAGCCGAGCAGTGGTCTTCCATGCTATCCCTTCGAGCAAGAGGGAAAAAGAATAGAGAGAACATTGCCACCATTAACTTTATCATAACTGGTTTGGCAAGGGGTGCTGATTAGTCAATCAGATTCAGGCTAGAGATCCATTTCTTGTGCATTTCTCAATGACCTCTATCTTAAATCTGTGGTTGGTTGAAACTATTGAAGTTAACACATATTTGTTATATATATTATGTAAATAATATATAAATAAGTCAAGACCTAAGATAATAACACTAATCACCTAATCAGGGCCTACTATATAACAGGCAATATTTTAGGAGCTGGACTAGGAGATAATATGTGAATCCTTAATTACCAAACCTATGAAAAGGATTCAACAGAGGACAACACCTTCTCTCTCTCTCTCTTTTTTTTTTTTAGCATGGGTAGTCACCAGGAATCGAACCCAGGTCTCCAGCATGGCAGGCAAGAATACTGCCACTGAGACACCATTGCACCTCCCCACCTTCTCTTTTTTGCAACTCTCTCTTCCCTTCCCTGGATATTACTCTCTCATGGTATTCCACGTCGGTTCCTCTTTCTAGATCTCCTTTGTTATTTCTTTCCAACTTTTAAATATAGGAGGGCTGTTCTCTATTTTCATTCTCTAGAAAACTTACAAAGTCCCATGACTTTATCTACTTTTACATTTACATCTCCTAGACCTGAAATCCAGACATGTAGTTTTACTCCCTACTTAATATCGCTATTTCATTGCCTAATAGGCATTCCAACTTATGTCTAAAATAGAACTTGTAATACCAAGCCTGTATTTAATTCACTAAATGACTCCTCTATTCCAATTTTCCCTCCAAAGGCAATTCCTAAATAACAGACGTCTCATCCCTATTAACAAAGGAAAGTGAGACTAAGAGAAGTAAAGTGTCTTTGTCAAGATCACACAGTGTGCAATGAACAGTTCTGTAGTTAAACCCAAACCTGTCTCATGTCCATTGCCTCCAGATGTTTCCATTCTCTAAAAAAGATTATATTAAAGCTCTATGCTTGTGTCAATTTTTTTTAAGTTATTAGAATATAGTTCATGAAAACGTGGGTCCACAACAGCAGCCCATGTTAGAGGACTTTATTTAATCTCAGCGTCTTGCTCTAGGAGGTAGCTGCTGCCATGGAATGCTTTATTTCTGGGCTGAATTATTTGAAGAGTGGTCTCTAGGTTACTGGAGGTGTCCCTATACTACACTCTGAGCTTGGAATAACAAACCTGTAATACTCTTTCACTCGGGGGACAACATAATTAGAAGGAGATGGCAAATAAAAGTCATTCAGCATGAAGACATTTGGATGATGAGGAAGTTGAGTCAGGATTAACAAGGACTTCTTGAAGAAATTTGGGACATTTGGCCTGGAGAGAAGGTGGTATGGAGGAAAACATAATTGTTAGCTTTGTGTTGCAGTTCTATTCAGTAGCTATTAATGAAATCCTAATATGTGCCAGTTGGCATTGGATAAGGACTAGAGATACAAATATTAAAAAGCATGGTCCTTGCTTTCCAGTATCAAAGAATAGGTGTGGAAGATATAAATGGAGAGAAAGACTTGTCCTTTATATTGAGCCAAAATCTAATGGAATTATTCAAGGATGAAATGAACTAGCCTTTTGCCATCACTAAAGATATTCAAGCACATGCTGGAAGTCTACTTGGTATAGGAAGAAGTCTCTGGAGTTAAATTAACCATCATATGAGTGATTGAACTACATGACCTTTAAGCACTTCCAACCCTGAGATGCTACAATTCTTTCATCTGTGCTATCTCTGTCCCTGAATACCATAAATAATTGAGACATAACTGCAAAAAATTGCGTTTACATGGCAAATGTAAATCATCTACTTGCTTGAATAAGATGTGTCCTTTCTATTTAAGTTCATATCACTTTATGTGTCTTTTCTCTGTCCTAGGGAAAATCATTGGGAACATAAGCCTGAACAGGTACACCCATCAAAGTTGTAAATGAAAGGGGATGTCAAATTTGTGAATGTCTGTATGTGTTTATTTATTTATTTTTTTTGGTGCCCTGATTGCAATAATGAAACCAAATAAAAGCTCTGCACCTAAAGAGCCAGACTAATATGATTGGGAAATATCTTTTTTTAAAGACATATGAATGTGACAATACATATTACCGACAAATATAATTTTCAGCAGTGATTGTATGCCACTGGAAGTTCCTCAGCCCAGATTAAAAGCAACATTACAGTCTTTCTGATCGTGGCCCTCTCTAGTAGTCTCATTAGTTTGGCAGTAGGTGAGTATGGTCTTCTCTATGAATTTTACAAGCCAAGGCATTTCTGTAAGTTGATTTGATTAGGTGGGAAAAAAAGCGCAAAGCAACCTAACAGTGAACTGACAGAAAAGCTTTGTAAAGTGTGGTAGACTCTGATCAGCTCCCACGGTTTCTTAAGAACAAAGAAAAATACTCAGACTTGATGTTTTGAGAAAAATGGGCAAATACAAGAAGAGAAGGACAAAGAAACTGCTTAATTCAAGGTACATTTAGAATTCTTTCAAATACGATCATTTCAATAATATATATATGTAGTTTCAGATCATAATATGCAGTATTTCACAAAGCATCTTACAACTGCTTCATTATTTTTTAAATGGTCTCTAGGTTGACAGAGGTGACAGAACTGCAATATAAATCACATCAAGCTATTTGTACAATGGTTCAAAATCAATGAAGTGCATATAAATATATGCATTATTGAGCAACTTCTATATGATGCTATATGCAATTTCATATCATCAATCCCAAGAGCAATCCTTGGAAGTTGGTATTACGATATGAAAACAAGTGATCTGAAATAGCCTGCCAAGTTGAGTTCTTCTGGTTCCCTGTCTTGCTGCTCATTTCCCAATGTCCATGATGGCAAATTATGTCATGGGTTGACAGTCAATTCAACCTAACAATTGATCTGATGATTTGAACTATTTTACTAATCTTGATACTTAGGCACAGAGATCTGCCCATTTTCCTCCAAAGATATACAACCAACCTGTCCCTCAACGGTATTTAGAGGCCATTGCCTAGTGTTATTTAGTAACTGGGGCCATAGGGCCTCAGACTAATTCTGTTGCTGAATAGGTAGGAAGAAGTGTTGTTGGGTGGGGGGAAATATCCTACAAATAAACTGAGAGATCCTTTGGAGAATCCAAAATTGAAATTGTATCAAGCCAGAATTGACAGGGATGCATAGTTTTCAGGGCCTGGTGCAAAATGAAAATATGGGGCCCTTTGTTCAAAAAGCAGAAAAACGCCATTAGAAGTACTAAAATAGTTTTAGTCCTTTTTTTTCAGTCTCTCTCTCGACTTGTTGTTGTGGTTTTTATTTGCTATTTAATATCTGTCCAAGTAAATATTTATATATGATTTTAAATTATCAACATGTGTTTTCCATTCATATTTATATTGTACAACACCAGTTGAAAATGCAAAATAAGATCACTTAGCTCATATGCAAAATCATTAAGATTATACAATGTGTACATGCATATTTATTTGTTTCTTACCAGAACAATGGAAACGCTGCAAAAACTCACTCAACTGTTTCTTTTTCACTTCTTGCTTTGCATACATTCTACCAACACTCTACCTTGATGAGTAAGGAAGGATTGAAAGGAAAAAGAATTATGGTTTCACCTGTCTTTTCTTTTCCTTCTTTGTCATCATTTTCAGTGTAAGTTGTTGGCTACTATAGGGAAGTAACATGAGTACGAGGATATGACAGGCTTCCCTGGACATTTCATGTTTCTTAGAACACCATTGTCTTCCTTTTGTGATTGAAGCAAAATTTGGTTCTAGCAGTAAATGTGGCCTACCAGAACTGTTAGCACTCCTGATAGCTCCGTTGTGGACTTGGCACACTTGCCTTGTTCTTGCTTCAAGTCTCACTGAACTCTCATGAATCAAGGGTCTACTGGACCTCTGTACTCATGGGGCATCACAAACACTATATGGAAGGCAAGAAACAGTAGTGAACATGCATATTGCACATATCTCCTTTCCCAACATTCATGGTCCATCATACCATTGACCTTGAATTAAAACAAGTTCAAAGAACTTTTAAATAAGCAATGAAACCAAGTTCAGGGTCATTCTAAGTGTGGGACGTGGATACCGAATAAGTGTGTCATGGAAACCACATAGTGGGAATCTCAAATGCTGTATGTATGTGGGGTGGCAGCAAGTGACAGCAGACGTGCAGATTGTGCTTTCTTCTGCTCATGCACATACTCCATTTTCCCATGGAGTTAACTCACACAACACATTCAAAGATGAGTGACAATGAAGCATTAAACAAAGCCTGGAGTGCTTTCGCGCATGGGGCCTTATGCATTTGAACATTTTGTATACCCATGAAAATGGCCTCAATCATAGATATGGAAAAGAAGCTGGGATTTCTGTTGCTAACTAAGATGGGGTTGACCTACCCGTCTATCTCCCAGTGATAACAACTACAGACTCTGGTTAAAATGCAAAAACTGACTGCCTGTGGACTGAAAGGTAATAAAAGCAGGTAGTGGTGAGTTTTCTCTCCCCTTTCCCACGTCAGCCTCAACCAATCTCAGCACTATGCCTCTGCGACAGGAATGGGTTAAATTTGCTCCACTTTCTCTTTCCCTTATGATGATTCTTATCATGAGAACACATTAATCTTGTGCTATTTTCTGTTTTCATTACAATCTTTGTCACACAAGTGGAGCCTCGGAATGTTAATGCCTCATATCTTCTGTGAAAGATAGTAGAATTCTCCATTGCTTTGACCTTTCAATGTTCTGTATTTCGATTGGGTCTGGAAGTTGATGATTAATGATAATTACAATAATTACACCAAAGGACAAGAAATATAAATTACCAAATGTTCAGAGGAAGCCTCTTGAAACCTTTAATAGAATCTTGAACAATCTCTGTCCAAATGCTCCCACTTTTTCCTCCCGCACCTCCATCAGACATCCCTCAGTGAGTAAGTTGGTTGAGATTCAGCATAGGTTGCAGTCAGAAGAATAAACGAGCTGTGATTTGTGAGCCAAGCCATGTTTTAGTTATTTGAAGGGTGTGTGTGTGCGTGTGCGCATGTGTGTGTGCGAAAGAAATCAATTTTTAAATCAATAGAATGGTCCTTCACCCGAACAGCTTTGCTTAACAAAGAGTGAGCATTCCATAAAACAAGACTTCGCTTTCGATTCAGATCATTAACTACGATTCCCATTAGGCAGAAGGTGCCACAGGGAAAGGGGATATTTACTTGTCTCCTCTGCTTTAGTTTCTTGGCTTTAATTTTAGGGAGGTCTAGGTCTTTGGTAGGGAGGGGTCAGTGCTCTATGCAGTCTTTGCACCTTTTCCCATGGAGGACTCCCAAACCCAGTGTCAGTATTAGTTAATTAGTTTTAGCCTTTGTGATAGATGAAATGCTGATCCCCTGAGTTTGTTCCCCTCTTCGCCTCCCAGTAAGAAGTAGTAAGAGGCTCTGGAACAAAAGTTAGATTTCGAGACTACTTGTTATTTTCTTCCTAATGCCGTAGAATTTACCTTAGGTTGTGGTACCAGTGCAGCATGGAAGTTCCTAGCTAGAAAGTTGGACAAGTTCTCATGACTCAAGGCTTTCCAAGGGAAGGATTTATGATGACAAGAGACCTGAGAGTGGGTAGTTATGGAGCACAGCTGAAGACTGGTGCTGATATCATTCACAGCTGGCCTTGCTATCCCCCTAGGACAAATACGTTCTTCCATAGAGGTCACTGGGAAATAGCCTGTCACATTCCAGACCCAGTCAGAGGCCTCCAGAGAAACAGGACTACAGGATTTGGAAGGACAACAGATGTCACATCCAGGAGACCCAGTAGCACCATTACCTACAAGTCATATTTATTACCACTAAGTTGGTCAACCCCCATTGATATTTGAAAACCCAGCTCCACTGTGTAGTATGTGTGAAAATAAGTTTCTCTTTGATGACCTAAAGTGGGCAGCATATAAGAAGATCAAGCAGTAGTCTTTTGAAGAAATCTACTGAGGCTACATAGGATTGAGAATAGTCAGGAATACTGAATTTTAGTCATTTTACAGCTCTGGACAGCTATCGAGTATGAGAAGAAAGGGCAGATATAGTTGTCTTTCTGGAACTTGTGCATGAGAATATTTCACACACATGATCATCTGGTATGTGTAAAATGGAAGAAAACAGTTTTAGAGCTATAGTATGTGTGCTTTTTCTGCCTCAATTTCTTCCTCTCTAAAGGAGATTCCTGCTTTATCTACCTCTTTTCCACAAACTACTATTATTGTCAATATGTAAAGTATCATCATTATTATAATCTTCCAGATACAGAGATGTAGAACTCTGGAATAAAGTTCAAGCAAAATGATATATTGAATTTGAATGGTAATGTGTAACACAAGATTCCAAACTGGAATCACAAATGATATCAAGGCCCTAGAGATAAATCATTCAATAAACTGAATAATTATTTTTATTTGATCATTGAATGGAAAGAACCACCTCTCACTGCAATTTCGACACATAAGCCTATAGATTACTTACTTTTGGAGTACCTGCCATGGTATACACTAACTCTAATTAGCCTTCAGCAGACTCTGATACTTGGAAATCTTTGTATTGAGAATGTTGTAGGGGAGTAGAAGAATGTTTAGGAGAGGGTCAAAAGAAGTTCTTATGCTGTCCTTCTCCAGACATAGGTAGGTCACTAGGAGTTTTCATTTGGGCCCATGATTGGCCGAAATCATGTTACATGTGTTTTAGCCTTTGCAACAGGAGAAATGTCCTGTTCTTGAGTTTTGTTTTGTTTTTGTTTTTGTTTTTAAATAAGAAATAGTAAGAGGTATGCAATGCAGGAAGACCTTGTCACTTGTAGAAAGGAGGGCCTCCCCCTTGCTTCTAGGAGCTACAGGGGCCTCATGGCACCATCATAATTCTCAGGGGATTCTCACAATGCTGACTCTGAAAACTACCAGTCCACGTAGGCTGACCTCCAGTCCAGAATTCCTTGTTTGGGGGCTTTGGGTGTGTTTTCTTTTCCAAGAAGAACCCATTAGATCCAGAAGATTTCCAATGGGTCAGAATGGAGCTTACGTCCTAGAGAAATTGAAGTTACCTAATTTTTATAAGTATTTTATATTCATGAAAGACGTGGAGCTGTGTGTGTGTGTGTGTGTGTGTGTGGTCATCAGTCTATTGCGTGGATGCATATTTCTACCTACCTTTAAATTTTCCCTTTGAGATGTGTTGCACTTTTTTTTTCTTACCTAGATTATATCCAGAGGATGTAGGTAAGCGAGAGGGTTAGTAGATGATACTAACTGGAGCATGACCATTTGAGGTCAAGCTTTGTTGTCATTGTTACTTCCTCTGCGCTGTATTTTGCTTTGGTAGCAGACAGTCTTTGAAGGATCAACTTGGACTCAGCCTGAATGCCTGATCAGTTAATGAATCAATCCAGAAACCCCTCTGTTCAAGTGAAGGTATGTTTTTTTGAGCTTTTTATTCTACCTTGATATTCAGAGTTTGTAAGCTCAAGAAACTCAAGAAAATTCAGACTGTGACAGTTGATCTTGTAACCTCAGCAATTTCTACTATATTACATTGTATCCTGATTATCTGGAAAGTACAATGCTTTTGATCAGCTAGTGAGGTCATGTTTGTGGGGTCAAGTATCTCATTACGCTTGTATTTTCTTCCAAATGGATTTGTATCTTTATTTTATTCTGCTGGTTGTTTTCCTGGCCTATTACTGCAGCCTATTATTGCAGCCTTAAAAATAACTCCTTTTCCAGCTCCCAGAAGTTAAAAGAAACATTAAAAATAAGTGGATTGAATGAAGAAGTTAATATACTAGTTTTCTCTTGTGTAAATGTGTGCGCGTTTGTGTATTTTGAGAGTAAGAAAAAGACTTAGTTAATACTTATCTGTATGTGGATAACTGAGAGTGATTGAAGGCAGAGTCTCATGCTGCTTCAGCAGAGTGAAGAGACAGGATTCAAGGACCCTAAAAAGCATCAGTACCAGTAGCCAATGCAAGCATTACAAGCCAATTGTTTTTTGGAGGCTGCCTAATGAGTTTGGAAAACTATCCAACTTATAAGAATCTATAACTGCCTCACTTAGCTTTGATTTTTATAGTCACATTTGTACCAACCCCTGTCTCCACTCCTGTTAGTAATATTGGTCAATTTATATGTGTCTAGTGGGAAGTCCGTTAATTTAGATTCCCTGAACATCTGTTGGTTTCTAGATGGACTTGAGCAGAAATTAAAATCATTGAGTCATCCGCCCGACAAATACTTATTGAGCATACTAGGAGCCTGGTGTTGGATGTCCAAAGATTCCTCAGCAACTTTAAGTCACCCTGGGAGAGAAAACACCTACAAGAATTAGGAATAGAATAAAAAGCGATGCAGTGGGCCTAGAGAATTCACTCATCTCTTCCTTACGGATGATTACTGATCCCAAGACTTGGAAGTGCTGTGGCTTCGAGATTCCTACCTTGTATTTAACATTGGCTTTTCTGATTGGTCCTTCCTTTGACTGTCTTTTGCTCCTGGATTCACTCGTTCTCCTTCAGTTACTCCATGTCTCCTACTTACACCCATTTGATTTCTTGCCCCTATACTCTGGGGTCTTCAACCCCCATCTTCCATTTCTTCACCTCAATATGTGGAGGCATCCCCTGGGATTCTACAGGGGTTAAGGCAAAGTCCTTGCTCTCAAAGACTGCAATGCAAGTGGTTTCATCATGCAACAAAGAGGCTGATTCTAAATGGGGTTAGAAACAACATGGCCTAGATGTAAATGGCTTGTTTCCAAGTCGTATCAATTTAAATGTGACAGAAAGATCGAGTAGTTCCTTTTGCCACGGCCCATCTACATGTGTTGGCAAAAGTCAGTGCTGATCATGCTTGGACTTGAGCACATTCCATTGCTGGACATAAACTCATCTAAATGGGGCAAAAGGATGAACTAGTTTTCAGTACTGCCTCTCTGTAGCCCGACTTCTACTTGTTCTTGCCCCTATTCTGCAGGGTACGATAATCACTTGCACATTGATTCAGCATCTTCTGGTGCCAAGTTGGAAGCTATTTTAACCAATTAAGACCATTAGGATTCTATTTGTGTTCCATGGCAGCAGCCTCAGGATAATACCCTACCCCCCTGAAATAGTTCATTTAGCTGTCAAAATGGTTCCACGTAACACTGAGATAAACTGGCTCATTTCCTGTCTTTTTCTTCCACAATGCACAATTATATCAACCACCCTCAGAGCTTTTTTTAATTGATATGTCAGAACAGTGTTATATTTGTACCTATGATATACACATTTCCTAGCGTTGTAACCTTTAACGTTTATAGACGTTATGCCATGTGTGCATTTTGTGTAACAACGGTGGACTGCAGACCCATAATAAATGTGAAATAATTGCCATTGCTAGTGAATCCTTTAGACTGGAATCACTCAACTCAGTAAATACTTTTCAGCATCTGGGATCTTTCCTGCTGCCCTCCATAGTTTGTAAAGGTGGCATTGACTTTCCTGATTTATATATTATTCTCTTTTATAGGCCTCCTGATAGCTTATTTTTTCCACGGCATTTTTTAAGTATCAACATCCATTTTGTGATTCCTCTAAATGCTGGAAAATCAAAACATTAAGCAACTGAAAAGTCTAAGCAAAAGCCCCTCATACTCTTGACAATTTATCACCGGCTGGGTATGGACGTCAGAACTCTGTGCCGCTCTGATTTCGCTTTTATGCCCTTAGGGCAGGAATCTCGTCTTATTTGTGTCTTCTGGAGCACCCAGCACATTGCCAGAGCTCCATAAATAATTAATCTCCTCAATAATAATGGGAAGCAGAGGCTTCCAAGAGGCTTCCTTTCCCCTGTTCTGTGAAACTGGTGTTATGGTATTTTGACTATCAAAACAATGATTAAGCAGCTTTGGCACACTTTATGTTTGGGCTAAATGTGATTTTGCTAATGTGCCATCTCATTCCTCCCTCCCCCAACACTCGTATTTTAATGATTTCTAATTAATATTGTAATATTTCTTGAATAATTCATGTTTTTAAACAAGAAAGGCTGGCATAAATTTATGTCAATCTGTTTGTGTATTGCAGAGCTGTGCATAACAAACAAACACAGTCTGCTTCCCTTGGAGCCTGGGAAAGGGGGCAACAGAAAAGAGAAGCAACAGAGTATGGAACTGGAATCCACATTTCTCTCCAGAAGAGAAAGGTCCCCAGGTTACCTTCTGAGATTCAGAGGCAAACACTTTTATCTTTGCTACCACCCCTTTTCATTTGTCTTTTTTTCCTGACAGGTGCCTAAGGCACTTCAAGCTTCCCTTCATTACCCAGAACCCTCCTCTCTTTACTCTCCAGCTGTTCCTGAGCATTATACACCTTTCATCCCTCCCGTACACTTGTCTTTTACCTCTCAGGCCCTTGCTCTGGGATAGGTGTGAGCTCCGGTCTGATAAACCAGCCAAGGCTAAGTGAATAACAATCGGGGATGGGTTTACTCATTTATTCAACAAATATATAACGGGTACTTGCTGTTTGCCAGGAACCATACAAAGCCTGAGGGCACAAAGGTGGATTTGTTACTGGATAATCTTGACCAAGTAACATAATTGCCCTCAAGGAACCAATCTGGGGTAGAGTGAGGATTTCTTTGGGGGAAGACTTGGAAGCCCATCTGGGCAGCTGCTAATTCTACTGTCACACAGTTTAGGCCGCAGTCATGGTGCTGTGGGGAGCTAAGGGATAGGTCCCGCTTTCCCCTTACCCCTGGGAAAACCAACCTAGGGACTGGAGGGAAGGTTTCAGAATAAAAATGTGACCCAATCCTGACCTCATCACCCTGTTCTCAGCTCCATGATCTCTTTTACTCTATTCAGGACTAAGTTCACATTTTATTAAAATACACACAAAATTACTCAGAGACTGTTTGTCATGAAATATTTTCGCTTTCACCTTCAGCTTCAGGAAGCCTGCTGCTTTCTAAGGCTGTTTCCATGTGATATCTGCTCATCAAGTGACTTCCATTTCCCCTCTTCTTCCTTGGAGCTAGAGAAAAGACTTTCCTTTCTATCATTAAGCACTACTAAGGCTGTGTTGACCCCACGGCCAAGGCCATTAATGTGTGTCACTGCTAATTAGCAGCCCATAGAATACCCAAGCTGGCAACATGGTTCGCTGAGATGGATGTGGTTGTTTTGACTGAATTGCTATTGCCCAGCTAGCTATCATTTGAACTAATGATTTCCAAGGAGGTAGCAAAAGGGTAGGAGGGAAATGTTTTAATTTGATTTTTCCCTTTACTATCTCTAAAAGCAATTTCAGTTGCAAAAACACTGCAAGGTGACAGCTTCTGAATTCATTGGGACCTTTGGAAAGACAGATTGTTATTAACAGGCCATATTGAGATGGAGTATTGCTGATTATGTATATAATCTCACCAGAATGGAAATGACCTACCTGCCCTCTAATGTACAGCTATAAGCAGCTTCTGCGGACACAGACGTCCTGTAGACTGAAGGATCTCTTATTGCCGTTGCATATCTTAATGACCCTAGAAAATGGAAAGTGGAGTTGAAAGTAAACACATAGTGGTGGGAGTATGCCGCTGGTAGAAGAGGGGAAATTTGCCTGTCTCTGCCCAGAAAGCACAGGAAGACAAGATGGAATCTAGAGATAGGTGACTATCACGAGGGAAGTTGAGTTGCTTAATTATTTTGAAAGTTGTTAGAATACACACTTTCCTCCTTGTCTGCTCCAAGGTCTCTTGACATTTGGGAATAATGTTGCAGTATCTCATGATGCCATTGCCACATTGCCTGACTCCCAGGGCTAGGACCAAAGATGGACATCTGCTAGAACTGGATTGGAACCAGAAATTAAAGTCTCTTAAGCTCAGTTATAATTTAGGGTAGTTCTTGTACATGACCCTCTTATTACTGTTCCTATCCCCAGCCATTGCGTTCAGGAACTCTTCCAAACTCATACTTGGTCCTGTAACCTCTTCTCTCGCTTCCACTAGTTAGCAGTCTCGAAAGAAGACTCTCAGGCTCCACTATTTAGAAATGTCTCAGTCTGTACCCAGCTTCCATCTGTTCAAGGCTATCACTACCTTCTGGGCTTGGGAATCTTGTCTTAGTCCGACTTTGGGGCTGTGCTCCTTTGTCATTTCCCTCTCCTGGATCCTAAAAACCCACATCTACTTTTCCATTCATAGGAAAGTTTCTTAAAATAACAGTCTAAAATAATTATGCCCATTTTTCACTTTATATTTGTTCCTCAGACAGAGTTAGGTTTAAGTCTCTGTCGTTTCACTAAATTGCTCAGCAAAGATCACAAACAGCTCCCTATAGCCAAACACAGTTGCAATTTTCAGTTCTCTTACAAGGCCTTGCTGTAGAATTTGGCTCAGTTGACTATTTCTTGTGAGGTGCTCTTCTTGTTTGGTTCCCATGACCCTACTCTCTCTGGGTTCTCCCTCATACCTCTGGTGGCCCCTTTGCAGTCTTTCTTGGGGAAAGTCCATTCTATAACTGTTACTTAAATGCTGGAGTTTTTGAAAGCTCTTTCTTCTGTTCTCTTGTCTTTTAACCCCACGTAGTCTCTCTGGGAAACCTTATTCAAAGCTTCAGTTACCACATATAAATTGACACAGCCCCACCCCCCATGCCCCTGCCCTTTTAAACCAAATCTTTGGCTCAGTGTCACTTCTTAGCATCTTCTTTAAAAGCTTTAAAATGAGACTTTTCTATCAGGATCCCAAATTGTCTCAAAATCAGTATATATATTAACCAAACCAATTATCCTTTTCTCTGAGCCTAAAATCGGATCTCCCTTCTATATCCCCAGACCTGAAATGGATAACCATCTACCAGTTTGCCCGGACTGGAAATTTTGACCCTAATTTATCCTTTACCCTTATCCATCACCTCCAGTATACAGCTAAATCCTCTTGACTTTGTCTCTCATCTTCACTCTCATTGCGCCAGCCTTAATTTTCATCCTCCAGTGCAAAATGCTTTTTCTAACTTTCAGATCATATCAGGTCATTTGTCTGCTCAGAATCCTTGAATGATACGCAATTCCTCCCATGATAAACAGCTTTTTTGTCCTTTCTATCTTTCCAACCTCACTGCCCACCATCCCTCCTCCCCAGTGTATGTTCCACCAAGTAACTTGCAGTTCTTGGAATCTGTGATGCCCCTTCATTCCTCATTTCTTTGCACATGTTGCACTTCTGTTTGGAATGCCCTTCTCCTGGCTGTCTCCTGTTCTTCCACATCTTGGCTCAAAACCACTACATCTATAAACTTTTCAGTGACTCCCCAGGCAAGGCTGAAGGCTCTTTCTGCTTTTTGTCCCCTCCCAAACTCCATTTTCTGTAAACTCCATTTCCTTTATCTATCTACCAGACTATAAGCTTGTTAAAAGAGTAAATGTGTCTCATATTTGTAGCACCTGCTTACTGCCTAGCACAGTGTAAACGCTAAATAAATGTTTATTGAATTTACATAACTGTTCTACCCTTCACCCAAGGCCACCCTTTGTTTTCTTCAGCATTGAATTTACAGTTGATTAAAATAAAGACAAAATCACCTATAACACTCAGATCTACAAAGCTGGGTTGTATTTGTATACTTGCCACTTAAATAATATGTAAACTGGGATAAAATATTTGATCTTTTTGGTCCCCAGCCAGGGGATAGCATGAGATCAAGGTTTTTCAATTGCTTTTTGAAGAAGACCCAGAAGTTCTTAAAGGCAAGAGGAAAGACCAGGATGTGGGGCTCTGGTCCCTCCTTAATTCTCTCTTTCAAAGAACAGCTCTACTCTCATCAATTTTATATTTCCATACCATGTAGATTTTTCTTTAAACTAAAGATTCCACTTCTAAAATATAATTTGGAATCCACTTCATGGGGTTATCTCTAATTCTCTTCTAGTTAGAAAAAATGTTTTCGGTTCTGTGACCTGAATTGTAATATTGGTCTGACAAAGCACATCTCTCAGAAGCACAATGGAAATGCAATACATAATGTCCGTATAAACATTCAACTTTACATTTTTTGTATAAAAGAGAAAAGCAAAGGGGTCGGATGTAAGGAAGGGGGAGGGAGCAAAATGGAGGAAAGAGCAAGTTAGCAGGTAAGTGGAAGGGAGGGCAAAGAGAATGAAAAGGTGAATTCACCACAGGCAGAAGCTTCCACTACTCTTCCACTCCACAAGCATATGCAGCAGAGAGAGAGAGAGCATGCACTTCAGAGCTCAGACGAGGCAGAAGCCTTTCATAACCCGAGTATCTCACAGTATGGGAATAGCCTTTCTCGTATTCAAAGGTATACATTTTTCAAGGAACACAGACCCAAAATGCAAACCAGCACTTCATTTGGTGTTTGATCCAAGAAATAGTGGTTCTGTTTCAAAGCTGGAGGAGAAATTGTGTTTGTTGGACTTCAAATGATACTCTGTTGCTTTTTAAAATGATGTCATGTGTACTGTTTTATGGAAAATTTAAGGGATGTTTCATTTTCACTATAGAACTGAACTTCCACCTAGCATACAACTCTGCTATATGATATGTCTGCAAGTCTGGAGTTCTGTGATTTTTCTATGTTATCCTGAATCATCATGAATCTTTTCTATGCAGGAGCTGCATTATATGTAAACTATAACAATGTTTATTTGCTTGGTGCAATAGTGATCATTATAAATAGTAGAACGTGCTGGAATCTGTGAAGGAGGTGCATAAATATAAGACCAAGCAAAGACTGTAGACAGCACTCAGTATCAGTCCTGATTTCTATTATCATATTCAAGTGCGAGAAAGAATGTCGATTCTAAAGAAAATCAAATACATTAAAGTAAAGATCATCACATTCTTAGAGCCATAGACAAAACAAGGCCGAAAGTCTGCAACCGGTTTAAATGTCCTCATTAGAACACACAGACATTCTGCTTAATCATGAAACTGGGGAAAGAGAAAATCTACATACCAGAGAGGAGAAGAGATACTAAATCATGATTTTGTAATCCAGAAATATTTTTAGTCAAGAACGAATTTTAAAAGTCCATCGAAATGTTGAATAATGCTGCACTTCCCTCAGACTGTTCATTTTGAAAAATAAAATGGAGAATGTCTGGAATCTCAGTATGGGAAATAGCCTATTTTTCAGCAAACTGATTTTATAGCCAAACTCCACCAGAGAGCTTTCAGTTCCATTCAAAGCGCTTAACTATTAACACTGTCCTTGAAAAATCCAGAATCGTTAAACAATAGCAGATTTCAAATCTATTACTTTGCCCTGTAAAAAATTATTGCTCTCTGAGAAAGAGATGGGTATAAACTTTGATTAGAGTAGTTTGTGTTTATCATTCTAAAGTCTTTAGAAGGTTAGTACGCTCCAAGCCATAAATTACATCAAGTGAAGACCTTCCAGAAGCAGCAAACCAATATATATTTTTTGCAATGCATCAATCCATTTTCACGTGGAAACACTGTAGTGCCTTGAAAAATCATTTCCCTTGTTTCTCTAATTAGCAGCAACCATATCGCATATAACCATATTAGCCCAGACAAAGCTAATGTGACATTAAAGATCTGATTTTTGAGTTGAAATCCCTTTTGTAGTTGGAGCTCACAGGTCCATTGCACCTGATTTCTTACTGCTGAAGAAAGTGAATCAGTTTCTCATGAGCAGATAGATCCTCTCCTAACATATATAATTTCTTCTGGGAGCCAGAGGACAGAATACATTATTCATTCTCTCTCCTTCCTCTGAGGCATAGGAATATTGCCTATCTTCCATGTTCTTAAACCTCTGCCTTCACATCCTTCAATCTCTTGAGAATGGAGAGCCTTTCCAAATCGTGTTCCTTCTCATTTCCCATCCCTTGTACCTTCCCTATTTTTTAGTGTCTGGGTACTTTAATAAAATATACTCTGGTGGGTTGTTTTGTTCTCTAAAGGGTATACATGAATTACTCTGCCCCTTACTCTTTTATGCTTATCATTATGCTTTTGCTGGAAAATCTCTTATTTGATGAACTTTTCCAAGTCAAGTATCTTCTCTTTCTTTTTGCAAGGCAGAATGTATAATGGATAGAGGATGCAGTATTGGTTCTAACGACTCTGGGTCTAACTTCTTCATCACTCACTCCTCTCAAATCTCCACCTCTTCAGAGAATAATCCCCATTTATGATGGGGCCGTTTTTGACTCTCCTAAAGCAGTTGATATTTACCTTTAAAGAACTTGTTATTGGTATAACTTCGTATTTATTTGCATGATTATTTGAGCATTTTCTCTCTTTCTTCCCAGACTCTCAGCATCATGAAATCAAAGGCCTGACTGCTTTGTTTGGCATTTTAATCTGTTTACATCACATGCCCTGACACACAATAAATACAAAATATGAAATTTTCAAAATAGTTATAAAAAGGTAGGATGCAGCACTATATGATGTTCTTAATTTTATAGAACACATGCATAATAAAAGGGGAAAATCTACACTTTAAGAGTGCCTATGTTCCTTTTAGTGGAATTATAAATGAGGTTTTCTCTTTTTTGTGTTTTCCAATTTTCAACAAAAAGAATATGTTAATTAAAAATTAAATTATAGAACATTTCTATTTAGAGAAAAGTACAGGAAGTAACGTAGCTACATCTATGTGCCAATCATGCAGAATATTACTTTAATAAAGAGGAAACATATTTTAAAAGAAGAATTAAAAATAAAGGCATCAATGATCATGTTTATCAACATTTTGGCATTGCATTAATTCTTTTAAAACCTAGCATGATTGTTTGGAAGAATTCAGAAAATAAAATCAGCCTTTTTTTTCCCCAAATGATTTCACTGTTTTTTTTCTTATTAAATGCTATTTTATGGTACTAGATTCTTTTTTTTTTTTT